>CM031863.1:3172783-3305029 GCA_018697195.1 Certhia americana
CCACTGCCCACATCCCTGCCTGCATCCCTGACAGCCTTCCCTGCCCTTATCCACTGCCCACATCGCTGTTCACATCCCTGCCTGCATCCCTGACTGCCTTCTCTGCCTGCATCCCTGTTCTCATCCCTTCCTGCATCCCTGCCCACATCCCCTGCCTGCATCCCTGTTCACATCCCTGCCCACATCCCCTGCCTGCATCCCTGTTCACATCCCTGCCCGCATTCCCTGCCCGTATCCCTGTTCCCATCCCTGCCCGCCCGTGCGCTGCCCACGAGATGGCAGCAATATGTTTATGAATAATGCAGCAGAGGCTGCAGCCCATTTCGCATGCGGGAGCTGCAAAGCGTCGCTCGCTCCTTCGGCTGCAAAACAAAATCATAACGCACAAGCCCCCTCCTCCCCTCCCCAACTGCACAACCCTCTGTGAATTCAGCCAAAAAAACAATGGGAAAAATAAGCTGCTCCTCTGTCACGCTGCTCGGGTTGCTTTCTCATGTGAGGTCGGTGTTTTTTCCAAGGCACAAGGTGCTTCCCCTGCTCTCACAGATTTGTCCAGGTCCTTGTGCTCAGCCGCGCTTCTGTCCCTGACAAAATTATGTCACACGCACATTAAGCATTAACTGCTGCTATGTTTTATTTCTGCAGCACAGAAAATGCCTGTGGCTTGAAATAAATATTTTCTTTCCTGATGGACAAATAACATCTGCACTTGTGAAAGCTGCAAGCGTGGCTGTCACAGGCTAAGTGATTCAGATAATTTCTTGAGAAGCACATGTGTATGAGCACACACAGACACTCATACCTATCACAGGCACTCACGTATCAGCACTTGGATTTGCCAAAAGATGGGCTTTTAGAAAGTGTAGTGAGCTATTAGAATAATCATTTTCAGCAGACAGACTTCTGCATACACATAATGTCAGATTGGGGCAATACAGATCGTGAGATTTTAAAATCAGCCTGCTTTTATGGAAAATGTAAGCTTGCTTTCCAATTGGATTTTGGAGTTCTCCAGCATTTAGGGAGACCCCAGGCCATGGTCTGCAGTGGGTACCACACCGAGGTGATGTGCAGTGTCACAGACAGCAGCACCACAGCACCCTGCTCAGGCCAGCCTCAGCTTCAGCCAGGCTTTCAAGCCTTTCCAAGATCTCCATGAGCTGTTGAAGATACACTTTTCAAGAGATTTTTTTTTTTTTTCTGATTTTTTTTTAGGATAATAATTAGAGGAAAAAACAATCAAAATCAAACAAACCTGCCTAGGTAAGATCATATTTAGTTACAAATCAACCAAAGCCTTTTTGAGAATTTTGAATCTTATTTCAAGAAGCCAACTATAACAGAATATTCCTTATCAGGAGTGGGCCTCACTGTTGCTGAAAAGTAACAACTTTTTCACATCATTAAAAAAGCGGTAATTAGGATTTTAATTTTTTCAATAACAATAATAATAACAACAAAATATTAATGTTCTGATTCTGTAGCCACAAAATATACAAAGCCTTTCTGACATAACTGAGGGGTTTGTGCTACCCTAAAGCAGACTGAGAAACCACAGGAAGTGAGAGAAACAGATTAACTGTAATTTTATGGGACCTCTAACTTAACTGCTTGGTTTGTCCTTTTTATGACTATAGCTGCTATTCCTTGAAATCCTTGAAATTCCATTACAGAGGTTAAACTGATAGAGAAGTTCCTTGAAATTCTATAATAGATGTTGAAGACTCACTTTCCCAAACTTTTTAAACACACACTGCTGTCAGTTGAGTGCCCTGCTGTTGATTGCTTGTCTATTTCCAAATTGATCATAGCTTGAATACTGAAATATCAAAATATTTAAATATTTTAATATATGTTATAGAAAAGTTTTGGGCTTTTTCTTTTCATTTTTGTTATGGTTTCCTACACAAATGAAGTCAAAATCCTTACAGTTTGTATGTTCCTGTCCTTGTGCAAACCTTTGTTTGTATCACAGGGATAATGACACCTGTCCCTCTTTCTGTCACTTTTTTTGGGAGGAAATTTGCATTATGTTCCTTGGAACATGAAACACATCAACAGCGTGTGTCCAGGATTACTGAGCAATCTGAATTCCAGTTGATTTTCTGTATGTTCTCTTTGGGCTAACATGAGTAACATCAGATTGAAGAGTGAGACACTGGTGAGAGAAGGTCAAAGCCTGACCATTTCTCATCCAACACTTTTGAAACAAGGATAGAACTTAATATTCCAGAGTGCTCCAGTTACCAAGCTCTTGCTTATTCTCAATTAGATAAGGATTTTTTTCCTTTCTCAGTTGATTTTTCTGTTGTGCTCTTTACTAACCAATGACACCTCAACACCTCCTTGAGTCCCAAGAGCAGCTCCTGCCAACACAGGTGAAGTGGTTACAGTTAAATATTCCTTTTTCATAAAAAACCCCACAAAACCAAACAAAAAAAACCTCAAAAATATTAAGTAACATAAAAATATTAAACATAAAATTAAACATAAATATAAAATAACCAAGGATCTGTAAAGGTCCCTCCTCACCATTACCTTAAAATATCGTATTAAAGTCTTTAGAAGCCAAAGTGACTTCTCAATTGCATAAGGTTTAAAATGCATATTGTATGCAATTTTCTGTTTTCTGCAAAACTTTCTTCACAATGAAGGCTGAGTTTCCTCTTCCACTATGTATTGTCACTCTTACTTGACCGATGTGATCACCAAAAAATATGTTAAATCTTATGTGACATTCATAATGAAAGAAATTAAGAAAATTACAATTAAATACATGAAAAAAAAAAAAAAATGTGTTTGTGGGTTTTGTTTGATTTAGGTTACAACATAGTAGATATGATGAGAAGTCAGAAGATTATCTGCATTCATTGAATAAGTTTTACCGAATATTTTGGCAGGAGCTTTGCCAGTAAGGTCATTAAGAAGCCAGTTAGAAAAGAGAACTAGAACCACAATTGTGAGGCTGTTCCACACTGCTGTGTTCAAGATCTCCCTCTTACCACAATTAAAAGAGTACTTAAGTAAAATCACAGAATGGTTTGGATTGGAAGGGACCTTCACTGGTCTCATTCCATTGACAGGGACACCTTTCACTCCAAGCCCCATTCAGCCTGGCTTTGGACACTTCCAGAGATCCAAGGGCAGCCAGAGCTTCTCTGGGCACCCTGTGCCAGGGTCTGCCCATCCTCACAGGGAACAATTCCTTCCCAATTTCCCATCTAACCCTGCCCTTTGGCAGTAGGAAACAATTTCTCTTTCTGCTGAAACTCCAGGTGCTCAAAGAGTGGGTCCCACCTCCCTCAAACTTCTGGCTCTGCTTCTTTTGAAGATGAAGACTATTTCTTGTTTTTGTGATTTGTTTTTGTTTTTCAAACTAGTTATAAGACTGTTATTTGAAGAAGCTCTTTCTGGCACCACCTAATGACTATGTGATGTGGCCCAGCCTTTTAATTAAGTAATAACATATTTAGGTCTCTGGGATAGAAATTAAACTCCAGCCACAGCAGAGAGGTCCAGAAGTGGACAAAATGATGTTTAAAGATATCAAAAGATCCATCAAATGCATAACAGATTCAAAGCCAGCAGAGGTTTCTGCACAACTTGTTGGAGCTGAAAACAAGAGCCCTCTCAGGCTCAGGAAATGAGACTAATTCTGGGATAGGTTTTGGGTGGGAACATGCTCCAGCTGCTGATAAGGACCACCACAAGACTCCAAGGTGGCTTTTTTAGATTTCCCTCCTCTGTGCAGTATTTTTATTTAAAAACACACAAAGAAACCCAAATAGCAATCCCAACCCAAGCCTCTCCACATGGCGCTCTCAGTGCTTCCTCTAGAGAGATCATGGAAACAAAAATGATCCCTCCCATGGCAAAAAGCAGTGACTTAAACCACTCCTGGGAGGCATCCAGATACTATCCTGATCCTATAGTATGTAGAACAAAATAGCTTATCATTCAGATTACACGCCTGGACAAAGCTGGAGAGCTTCAAGGACAAGGGAGTTACCCAGGATCAGCGCCATAAATGCTATTATATATGAAACAGCTGCAAGATAAATTCTTTCATATTACACATAGGTGCAGTTGTACTTTCAGCTGTCTCGCTGTTGGAATACTGTAGGCCTTATACAGCTTTCCCTATTTGTAAAATACACTTACACTTCTTAGTTGTGTAGGATTGAGTAACCCTTTACAGCTGCAGTTCATTGAAACAAAAAAAACCCAAAAAAAACCAGAATCACACCACAACTGTGGCAAGAGCCCATCCATAGAACTCCATAAATTCCTCATATGAAACCTTCCTAAAAGTAAACCTGGTGAAGTAAAATTATGACTAAAAATTATGGGTAAAATTATGACTAAGGAAACCAAAAAATGCCTGTTAGTTAAATGAATGGTACTATTAAAAGAACAAAGCAACTTCATCGATTCATAAATATGCTGCTCACGACCTTTTTTGTACTTTCCACCTCTCTCCTATTTTTGCTTTTCTTTTTTGAATTATCTGAGAGAAATCTCCCAAAACCTCTTCAAGGAAATAGCATACAACCACAGGACTCTGTGTTAATGAACCCCCAGAATTAAAAATCCAGAGGTCAAGAGCACATCTTCCATGAAGTCTGGGCTGAATTTCAAATTAAAAGGCTGTTTGACTTAGAGAAGAGGTTGAGTAAAACAGGGGGAAGAATAAGATCCAGCTGAAAAGCTTATTAGAAGTAGGAAATATGGAACATTAGAAAAAATCTGCAAATTAACCTAGTTACTGGTGTTTCAACAGCCATATCAGGACTGACTGAAAAGCAGCCCATTAATATTTTTTTTTCTTTTTTGATAACTCACATCAAAACACACCTACCCAATATCAAACTAAGCCAAAAAAAAGGCAAGAAGAGAACAACAAAGTGACACAGGAGCTGTTTCTGTTCCAGTTGCTGACTGACAACACTGCCATCCCTTAACATGGTTTTATTTAGTTATTACAACCATCTCTCTGTAAATGACACTTAGGATTATTTAAGATTATGTTGTAATCCTTTTAATCCTTAGTGCTTTAAATTTCAGGCTAAACACCAAAGAGCAAACTAGCACTTAGCAGAAATATTTAAAGCATGTGATTTGAACATAAATCTTCTTTTATTCAGCACTCCTCCAATGAAGACCTAGTGCATCACATCACTCAGGCAGCAAGAACAAACAGCCCCGTGTCTCACTGCAAGCTGCTACCTTTCTCCACATCATGGGAAGCTGTTTTTAACCATTTTTTTCCTTAGTGCCAGCTCCAATATCAATAAAATAAATGAAAGGAAATCAGGAGGATATATTCTATGTGATGCGCATATTATCAGTTACTATTAAGGAAAAGTTGAGGGAAAAAAAGCCAAAAACACATAATGTGTTCATCAAGAACAGAAATAGATTGCATGCACAAATTGGATAGTGAGAGACAGATCAGACTTATCCTGTTAAAAAGAGAGTAGTTCAATTAAAATGAGAGGAGTAACACTGTTGAAAACATCATGATCAAGACCAGAAAACCAAATCTTCCTGCTTGAATATCATTCACTTGCAGTTCCCTCTTTTTTCTTTCCCTCCCTGCATCGATCATGTTTCCAATTAGCTTTTCTTTATGATACTCCTATGCTCCATCTCCTTGCTGCTATCCATTAACTGTCATCTGCTCAGATTTTAAATCCAAGATTTCCTTCTTTTTCTTCAACACAAAATTTCAATAGTTATTTTCCATTTATGATCTATAATTCATGAACTCAAATTGAGCACCCTGGCTAAATCAAACTCAAAATTCTGCACCTACTCCTAATACAACATATTAGCACAAAGCAACCACTGCTCTGTTTCAATGAGAAAAGAAGGTTTTATTAGAAAGTAATGAAACAAAACGCCAACTATGTTTTGATGGGCTTTGAAGATATAATTATATTTATTTCTGATCACTTCAGAGTTAAGCAGCTAATGTATTTAATCAAATAGCAATGCAATGCCTCTATATTTAGGTTGAAAAAAAAAAAAAAAAAAAGAAGCATTAAAGAAAGCCAACCATGTTGTTTTCATTTGTACAAACCTATGAATAAAGTAGACACACACTATCAATTTTATTCCCACCCACGAGAAATAAGTAGATCAGAAGAAGTGTTTCCTGAAATATTCAGTTTCCAGGTACAAACTGACCTCTCCGCTTTCGAACTCGCCTTGGATTCCCTCCAGACTATCTCACAAATCCTCGCTCCCTCTCCAGTCCCCTTCCCACTCTATCTGCTCATGTAGCACCAGTCTCGTTCAGTCCCTTCCTCTCCCAAAATGTCACCACTACTGGTGCCAAAGCCTTCTCCTCTTTCGCTCTTACCATCTGGCACAATCTTCTTGTAGCTCTCTGTCTAAACAATGCTCCATCCCTTTTCAAAATGTGTCTTAACATATGTCCTTCCTCCCATGCTTTTACTTCTTAATGTCTCTCCCACTCACTTATTGGCTTGATGAAGACACATTTTAATGGGTTCAAACAGTAGTGCATGAGTTTCCTTTCTCACATTATTCTGATTCAGTGGAGTTACACCTCACACGAACAGAAGTGAGAAGAAAATGCATTGCAGAGCCTTCGTGCCACCAGTTTGGTAAATCAATAACAGAGCTTCGTTTGTCTCTACTTTGGAAATGTATTAGCTGCAATGAATCACGGTTCCAAAACGCATTTCCAAACAGGAATTTTGCTTACTGCAAAATGAGAAATAAACCCTAGAAGCTCAGAAGACCTGTCAGTGCGCTCAGGGGGTTGCAGGAGTGAAGGCTAAGGTTATACTTAATCACATTCCAAGTGAAAAAGCTGAAGATTGACAGCAAAACCAAAATATTTATTCTAAAAATACCTAGGAAATGACAAAGCCCCAAGTGTTGTCTCAAGACAACCTGAAAGATGTGGGGGGTATAGAAGCATAAGTCTCGCTGTCTTGGAAAAGAAGAATATTTCTAAATATTACATGTGCATTAGAAAGATGTCTAGAAAAATAAACCTTGAAAAAACCTCTGTAACACCCAGTTGACCCAAAGAGATTTCTTTTTAAGAAGCTACGTACAGGCCCTGAGGGTTTTTTTTTATGTGTAGTGTTTTTTGTTTTTTTTTTTCTTCCACCCCAGTCCCAGACACAGTTGGTTCCTCCAGCATGTTTCAGTGGTCATGATGCCAAAGGACTCTCTGGTAACTAACAGGATCTTGACCCTGGACATGTTTCCTTCTGCATCACTCCCCCCTTTATTGCTTGTATTGTTAAACATTTTAAATGTTAGAACTCTGGGAAACAACTCAGCTCGTAGAGAATAATATTTTGATGTGGCTTGATGCAACATTTAGTGAAACAAAAAAAAAACCCAAAAAACAACACATCCTTTCTACTGATATTCATGGGAGCTGGATTATGTCCAAAACCTGAAGATGTTGCAATAAACTATTTTAGCCCCTAGATCCTGGAATGTTAACCTTGCAGTAATGCTTTTCCCCTCCTTTCATCTTCTTGGGCCTTGATCCTCCCTTTCAATTCAATGGGATTTGGATGAAGGAATTAAATAATATTATTTTCCATCAATGAAGAATAGTTCTGTGAGAAATACATGTCCTTCTCTGCTGGCCCTGACAGAGACAAGCTTTTAAAATCCTCCCCTCCCCTCGCAGAAGTGAACCTGGGTCATCACCGTCTGAGGACCCTGAGCAGCAATAAAAATAAACAGAGTAACCACACTGTGCTGGAGCCGTGCTTGTATAAGCAGTTTGAAGAAGTTGTGTTTATGGAAGTCCTCTAGGTCAAGATTCTAGGCCTGAACCCAAAGCAATTACCTACTAAGTTTTAAAAACAAATTGAATATAGAGCATTAATCAATAAATCAACAGGTTCTCAAGTGTTTAGGAGACTCAGTCATCAGAAATCCTTCTCTTAGAAAAATAGTAAACCGATGCTGGATAAAGTGTTACACTCCTTTGCTGGTAAGAAAAATGCTGCATTAAATCAGGCTCTAGTTATTAAAACTAAGGAAATAAAACCTTCCCCTTCACAGAGTTCAGACTCAAATGAGCAGTGGAATGCTTTGCCTCTTACCTGAAAGACATTCTTTCTGCTGGATTTTTCTGAGGTCCACTCAATGCGAGCACCACACAAATCCACACACTCAGGTTTATATCCTGGTTTCTGTAAAGGAAAAGAAAAGAAAAAAAAAAAAATCAACATGAATATGGCCTGACTTTTCACAAATGGGGACAGTTATCAGATAAAATAAGAATAGATCATGTTAAAGTGACAAGTTGTTGTAGCACAGCTGCTGATATTACTGAAAAGAGCTCATTATATACCCTGGTATTGTTAAATAACCACTCTTGGGGTGTCTTAGTTCAGAAATAAGGTTCTTATATTAGAACATAATTTTAAAAACAATTAAATGTTTTAAAAAAACAGTCTAGTATAACATATAGTAGATCAAAACACAAATGCAGACACATGGACCAGCTATTTTCAATGCTTACTTTGCCAAACCTTTTGAAGAGTCATTGAGTTTAAAGGAAAAATTTTGTGGGTTTTCCAAACGCAAATTTAAACTGATGCAACTGGAAAGGACAGAAATTAGACAAGAACATAGCTTGTCTCAGAGATACTATGTATCTCCTTTCTCCAAACAAATTATCATTTCTTGCTCCTAAAAAAAGAAGAAAAGGCTTCGAGGGCATGTGTGACACCCAGAAAGAGCTCAGCACAAGGGCTGATACTTCTCAGTGTCAGTCCACGCATCCTGGAGTGACACAGCTCTGCCTCCCCTGCTCCTCCATATGGATGCAAGTAATTCAAAGAGCAGATTTGTTTGCCTGTATCATTTACGTTGCTGGGAATTGGTGTAAAGCACAATAATCCTCATTTGCCATCGAAGCTCCTTCCCCAGGGACTCTGCCTGTGCAGCAGTTCTGGCAAAGCCTGTGTAGTTTCAGAGTAGGCTTTGTAGATTGGGTTGCTGCACGTCCTACTCAGCAGTAAAAATACTACTGTTAGCAGTAAAAAGCACCACTACTCCCTTTTGGGTAGGGGATGGAGTGAGATCCACATAATTTAATTAATCAGCTTGATGCAACTATTTTCTCTGCTTGTCTTAAGCCACAGTTACTCTAAAAATGTCATTAGTGACACAGAAAACAGATTTTCTAGAGTTAAGAGTGGCTAATCCAGCACCAGCCACAGACTCAGCTTTCCAAAAACTGCTCACTGAATTTCTCTGATGTTGTTAATAAAGGCAAAAGTATGCGTGTTCTTCAGAATGCCATTGAGAAGGGAGGAAAAGAACCTATTTAGGTTAAAAGAAGCAAAGAGATCCTGGTCAAGTGATTTGCAGGCGTAGTCTCTGGAAGTTTTCAGTACTGGGATTGCAATTATGTTCTCCTTTTGCCAAACCATAAAACCACGATGGTTAAGCTTCACTAAAGCTGACAGTCCTGTGTGCCTTTGTTCTTTCTTTCTCTGTTATTATTAATTTTTTTTAATAGAAGAAATATACTCTTCAAAACAGAAGGATGTTCTTGTGGTTAAACCACTGGAAGAAAAGAGCTTGGATTTCTTCTTCCCCACCTCTGCCTCAAATTTCCTGCCTGGCCTCTGACAAGAGCTTAGTCTTTCCAATTTTTTTAATAACAGGTCAAAACTGCAGCATTGAGACTTGATTTTGCAAAAATGCTGTGAAATTTAGTCAGCTAATATTTGCATGGCAAAAATTAGAGTTGGAAAAAAACCCCAAGTAGTGATATATTAATGCAAATGAATATTCAAATTGTGGAGGGAATGAATGAGTTTTCAATATTCAAACACTTTTAGAAATTGGGCTATGGGGCTTAGATCATCTCCAGAACTCCATGCAATGCCCAGATCTGCACCCCACAGGCAGCTCTGCAACTCATCAGGAACACACAACACAAGAGGCTCCTTAAAGTGGGCAATCAGCTTCCTTGGGGAAAAAAAAAAAAAAAAAAATATTACCCACATAGTTTGAATCTGAAAATACTTTAACAAAAAGGGACAGCTTTATTTCACCAGCAGAAAGAGTTGAGAAATTTTGGAAACACATGATGAGATTAAAAGAAGAGATTAACATGTAGACAAAGAAAGAGAAATAGTTTTTTGATAGTGAACATTACTGGGCTACAGAGTATTTTCTTCAGGAAAACTTTCATGGAACACTGAAGGGAGAAAATCCATGAAAAGTCTATAGAAGTGTTGCAGGAAGATGGAATAGTGAACTCAGTTGTATCTCTAATTTTTATTATTGCACAAAAATATATGCAACAGCAGAACCTGGACCCTTCTGTGCACCCAGTGATCACACAGAGTAATTTTGCTGCTGTTGCAGTACTCTGGAGTTTGTTTACAGCTCTGATTTTGTAACAAGCAGAAGAAAAGTACAAGCATGTGCATCTCCCTCTCCAGAAAAGATGGGATGCAGGCTTGTGGTGTGGGAAAGATGAACAGGCTTCTTCTATGTGCAATAATTATTTGAGTCAGTCTCTTTCTCTAGGGGAAATAAATATGAATTGAGCAACCTGGTCTAGTAGAAGGTCTCTCTCCCCACAGCAGGGGAGTGGAACAAAGTGATTTTTAAGGTCTCTTCCAACCCAAACCATTCTATGAAAACTCATCCTCTGGAGAATTTATCAGTCCTGACCACAATGAGTCTATGAACTCATGGGTATGGCACAAAATGGGAAGCTTCTGACAAAAATTTCATGCTAAATAATTCAGATCCACTGAGTCTGAAAGTGCCCTGCTGCACACCTGGGGAGCACCCATTGAAATCCATCAGAACTACAGGAAATTTACAGGGAAATCCATTTTGGCCTAAATTTCCTTGCTTCAGGGTTGGCTTCCCATGTTATGCAACACCCAGAGACACTGGGAGAGAGCAAGTTAAGGTGACTGGGAAGCCTGAGCTCTCCACGTCCTTGCTTTGTGTTCTGCAGTCAGAGCAATTATGTTATATCAATGTTGTTGCAGGGGGTTATGCTGTAAATTGATACAAGTGTCTGCTAAGATGAAATCTTCCTAAACATGAATATGGATTTCAGCAGCATTTTCACTCACTAAATTACTTTGCAGATGGGCTAATAACCTGAGGTTAAAATAACCTCTGTTGAACAAACTATCGGAGGGAATAAGCTGACTACATTTTCTTGGTCAGAAAGACCAAGTGATGATAGAATTAAATGTTGGTAAGGAAGAATGGAGCTGTGACTCATTTAGATCACAATGCCCTTAATTTAAAATAAAGAGTAGGCAAATTGATAAGAATGGCTAAACAAAAAAAATCACAAAAAACAAAAACCAAAAAAACCCCAAACAAACAAAAAAGCCAAAAACAAAACAAAAAAAAACCCCACACTACTACAAAAAGAGTATTAAAGCCAGGACCACAACAGATCAAGGCAGGAGCAAAAGCTAATGATTTATCTACATGGGATGCAAACTTGCATTTTCAGTAGTTTTTGTAAAAAATCTCATTTTCTGAATCTCTCCTCTGTGTGCTTTAATTGCTGTGCTTTATTGCTTCCAATAACTCCAAATTTTGTCACCAACTTCACCAGAAGGCAAAGCAATGGATCCCAGTTCTCTCCATGCAAAGCAACAGCAAAGTTGCCACAGTGAGTTCTGCACCTACAGTCACACACAGGAACAGCAAAACCTCCTTTTTGTCCTGTTCTTTGATTTAAACATTACTAAAGATTTAGAAAATCAGAATTTTAGACCACTTCTAAATGCTATTTAGTCTCATTGTCGTGAAAAGAAGTATGATTAGAGGTGTTCTCATTTCTCCCTCTCCTGTTGCCTTTGTTTGTGAAATATCATTCCTCTTTTAATGATACTTACTCTAAATTTTTGCTTCAAGTACAGTATTTAATAATTAATAATTAATGAATTAATATCTTTAGAGTACAAAGGAACTTTAATCTTTTTGTTAAGTCACATCATTTTCCTGCTGAGAATAAAAATGCTTTGTTATAATTCATGCTATTGTGAATGAACATACCTTCTCTTTACATTATTTAATTAATGGTTGAGTCCCCCCTTTTCCAAAGTAAACTAAAACTGGAAAAATAAAATAAAATCAGTAAACAAATGGCTTCTAATGAATCTTTTTCATATTAGTCCCTTTTCACTACCAAAATTATATCTGTTGAAGTGGTTTGCAAAGGAAATAAACACTGAATTTACTTTCTCAGATGAGATAAGCATGGTAGTTTAGTCTTTTTTTGATGTGCAAAATTTGGGTTTAGGAAACTGGGCTATAAGATTTTGAACACTGACAGCTCTCGTTGTTTTCAAGCTTTACCCAATTTTTTTATTCACTGTTACATTTAAGTTTTATGCAACTGAAAACGTAATTTTAACAGATTTTTCTCACCTAGTGAACATTAAGTTCACAGCCTCAGTGCTCAAATCTAGCATAGAATAAAACAAACAAAAAAAAAAAGAAAACAAAAAACCCAAGGTTTTTTTTCCCCCTGACAGAATAAGAAAAATACAGATTCAATACATCTGAGTTCTTCCTAACACAGGAGGCAGGAGATTTCATCTCAGTGATAAAATGAGAACTGGTGGGGACTGAGGCTTCAAGGAAAGGGACTGACCTCTCAGAAGGTCCTGTTTCATAACACACCATCACATTTTTAGTTAAACCATTTGAGACCTGGGCCAAAATCCCATTCTCCAGGCAGATCTGCTTTAGTATCCAACTCCTTAAAGAGCTAATGGGGATTTTAACCATGTTGAGGAGTCTCAGAGCAAAACCAAGCCTCCTGTGTAACACCTCCTGGTGTTACATTTACACCAGTTCATTTATCTCCTGAATTTTGCAAAGAGAGGGAAGAGGTAGCAGATGGAGATGTAAGACACTTAGTAAATTATAATAATAGTTCTAATAAGCTCACTTTAGGCATTTTTATTTTTTGTAATAGCATATAAGTCAACTTTAAGGTAAGCAGGTGATTCTAGAAAAAAACAATAACTTTTCTGTTTTCATGGCCACAGGGAAGTTGTATTTCCCAGCTGGACTAGCAGAAAGTGCTAGATTTCACCTTTTATTTATTTTTATTGTTTCATATCTTAGTTCTGGGGGTTCTTTTCCTACAAAGCTCACCTTCTTTCAAAAAATGTAAGGCATGAAAAGGTGCTCTTCAAGACTGATTTTATGACAGGTGGCATTGATAGATCTAGGACTTCTAGAAGAATGGTTTGCATCACCTGCCACAGGAAAAAATAACTTATTGTTTGTGACTCCTGCCAAAGAGAGCACCTTTGTGGCCACCCATCAAGCCAATGAGATTTGGCAGGTTCGATCAGGCCTTGAGAGCCTTTCACAACAGGGCTTTGTCAAACCCATCCCTTCACTGCCCACAGTGTCGCAGAGCCACCAAATTTCCCTTTTTCTGCCCACGCTGAGGGTTGGCAGTGCCCAGCACGGAGGGGACACGTGCAGCAGAGCTGTCACATCTCCCGAGACAAAGATCAGTGGCCTTTCCTTGGGGCACAATAAAAAGGTACTGCAAATTTCACTTTGTAGTAACTACAGGCTACAGAAATTGCATTAGCTGCATTAGATGGAGTCATAGAAATATTCAGGAAGGTTAGCGGGATATGGTGGATGTCACATTTATACTGTGATAAAAAATCACTTTGCTAACTTATAATGTTTTCTGCTTTGGTAACACCCTATATTAAGGTGCCACTTATAAATAATTTATTATTATTTATTAATGTATAAGCCACTTTATAGGATGGTAGATAACAACTTAAATTCATGTATTAAAGATGCACATGCATGGTTTAATACAATTTACGCCTCACAATATTCTTTGCAACAGATTCTCATCGCATCATCTGTTCAACATTTATTACTAGTGCATTTTATAACATACTTTATAATACATTATTTGAGGAAGTAGCTGCATTTAGTGATCATTTTCATAAATAAGAATAAAGCATTTATAAGTGGCACCTTAATTTAAAGTGTTACCTTCACATTACTGGGTAGTCACTCACCATTTGTCTCACTTTACAATTACTCTGGAAATGCACCTCTTAATAAAGGACAGGCTGTGTCCTATTTCTTCACATACACTACATCTGATTAAGAGTTTATCAAGGCATTTTTCCTTCAGCTGCTCTCAAACCTTTGAAGTTGCCAGCTCAGTCTAAATTTGTCTTCTGTAAACACCAAACTTTTTATACTGAAATAATTGTTTCCAGGAGGCTGAGGATATAGGATGGTTGATTGCTTACCAGGTTGGCCAGTGCTGGCTGCTTGGATTCTTTGTAGAATTCCATTTTCTGAGAAGTAAGAACAATCCAGGAGGTGGACCAATTTTTCCTTAAAAAAAAAAAAAAAAAAGAAAAAAAAAGGAAAAGGAAAAGGTAAAAATCTGTAAATCTGTGAGACATTTAAGCACGAGGTGAAGAATTTTTCAATTTTTCCTTTGTAGACTTGGCTTTTAATTATTAAAACATAACATATATTAACATATCTATGTCAGAAACAAAAATGGTCTAAAATCAACATTGTCAACAAACTTCCATCAACACTGATAGAGTTGAACCATCCTAATTACACCCAAAATGTAACCTATAAAAGCTTAAAGGGCTTTCTCCTCATTCATATTTTGAAGCCCATTTGTGTTTCCTTTTTGCCATGGTGTCAAAGGAAAACAGTGGGATTATTCACACATGCTCAAAGTTCACATGTAGAGGACTCCAAAATAGCTGGTGCCCTTCTGGTACCTAATACTTAAAATAAAACTGAGAGGGAAAAATGTTGATCTGACTATGCAGAGCTCAGTAACAGGTCTATTTTGAAAGGTCTCAAATGCTTCCTCCTTTCCCTAAATTAAATGTTCCCTAAAAAGGCGTGCAAGGAGAAGAAGAACAATATCTGAGCTAGGTTTGAGTAACCATTAAACATCAGGAGTTCACAGTACAGCCTAGAGAACTGACAAACTGCTGGGGCTAGGGAGAAGTTAAAAAACACATGGACATGTGAAAGAATGCCTCCTGATACAAAAAAACATAGTATTCAACTCTGAAGAAAGTGCTAGTATATATGTCAGGTTTTGAACAACTACATAATCATAAATCTGATCTGATAAAAAGCTGGTTATAGGTAACAGCTCAAGTCTGACTTTTGAATTTAGGGATCATAACATCTAATATTTGCAGAAATAAACTCACTATTGATCTGCTTCATGTGGTGAATGTGACTTTTCTATTGGTAAGCACCACTTCAGATCTTCATTTTTTTTCTCTATTTTTTCCTTTCCATTTCGAAGAGGTCTTGTAAGTGCACAAAGGTATAAGTGGTCAAACGTGTTATGTGCAGATTTAAAGAAACTCTCTTATGAGTTGGATAGACTGGATGAATATGGATACCAAGGAGTTCAGTGGTAAGATATCTTGGAATGCATCTCAAATCCAGTACCCAATTTGTACCAAATGACCCCAGTTATGGAGAGAATGGAGCCCCCCCCTCTTCTCTGGGCAACCTGTGCCAGGGCCTCACCTCCCTCACAGGCAAGAATTCCTTCCTAATATCCAATCTAACCCTCTTCTCTGTCAGTTTGAGGCCATTCCTGCTTTTCTGTCTTTCCAGGCCCTTGTCCAGAGACCGTCTCCAAATCCCTTGGATCCCCTTTAGTCTCTGTCACATTCCCATGTTTTACCTTAACTTCTTGCCACCATCTGCTATTTTTGCTTTGAGAAGATAACCTTCTTTTTCCACTACCTGCAAGAGAGAAAAATTAAGGTCATAACCATATTATTTATTCAGTTGAATAAAACATTTTCACACATTCATAGGAGTCTGAGTCCAGATTCTCTAGTGTGGGGCATCTTACCACTAATTCTTGGTTTAATCACCTATTTTTTCTGATATATTCTAATCTTTTGAATATTTGCAAACAATGCTTAAAGTCAACTACTACACAAAATTAGCCACAATAAAAACCCAATAAAGTTTTATTTTGCTTCATTTTATTCTATTTATTTAGAATAAATTTATTTTGATGCAGGCAAAGCTTCTAGCTACAAGCAGAAGAGAATTTTAAATACATTGCAGGTAAATTATGTTAAAACACGATCTTATATCTTGAATTTCATTGCTAGCTTTGAGGGACACACCACACTGAGGACTCTGTATGGGGCTTGTGACACTTGATTGTAGGGTTCCAACACCATGCTTGAGTTTTTTGGTGTATTAGAAGAAAGACTCTTTTATTTTCATTTCTATTTGTGCTCCTCCACCTCTCTGAATACTGTCCTTAAGCCAGACCCTTGGTACTCTGATCAGCTAAAACTTCCCTTTGTACAGCTGGGAATAGAGCTGGGATAGGAGTTATTTTTGTCTATATAAATTTATATTAAAAAGCTAAAAACCAAACAAAGCAAGATGACTTTTTCAGCCATACCCAACGACCTTCCATCTCATCAGGTCTCATTAACTAAGGATGTCTCAACTGTGTCAGTAATGGGAAAAAGAAACAAAATTGTGATTAAGAGTGAGACTGGTTTTGCTTTCAAACATTACTGAGCCAGTGCCCAACTTGGATATTAGAAACTCCACATGGTCTTTGTAGTAAATTGCATCACAAGGCAATTTCATAACAATTTCAATAGAATTTTGCTGTCTACAAAGCCATTAAATAGCAATAAAACATGTTTTAACAGGCAATATAAGGATTTTTAAATCAAACATGTCTGTTTTTTTGATTGTAAAAATCAGCATTATTTTAACAGTGTAGTATGTACGATTTCCTCAGATTTTGTCTGTGGGATATCCAACATGTAATGACATATATTCTGTGTAAATATCTGTCTGTACCTCTGGAAAGGCCTGTAGGCCCATGGACAGTGATTTAAGTGACATTCTCAAGTGGGTACATGAGGATCAGTGTGTGCTTCGTCTGTAATTTGTACTTATCTCATGTAAATTCCTGTCATGCATATCATTACCACAGAAAACCCAGAGAGAAAGTGTGCAGGGATTATTGTGCAGAGTTATGTCACTATTTATCTAGTGATGGATGGGTGAACTAGCAGAGCTAAAGTAAGGTTTAACCCCCACCTACTTCTCTTTTTTTTTTTTTTTCCTTTCCCTTACTTTACATTTTTGATATTTTTCTTCCCCTTCTAACCCTTCATTTTCATAGCATAAAACTTCTGGTGGTTCACCAGGGCCAAAGATGCCAGACAACATATGAGAAAAGTTATTCTTTTTAATATTTCTATCCATCTGGAAACAGAAACTGGGAGGAGCGTTGCTTGACTATTCAAGCTGTTGATTGCTTCTCTGAATAAGACCCCAAATCTCATGTTTTCAAGGTCTACCAACCACTTTCTCAAACTGCTATCTTAACCAATCCAGAACTAAAGGAAAATATTAATTTTCATCAGCAGATCTGAATCACCTTTGTTGTCAATCTTCACAAGTTAAAAACTCGATTTGCTTCCAGATTAAAATGTTGCTGCTCAGTCATATTTTCCTTATAATTGTTTTCAAACAGGATATCAAAACCACTAACAAATATTGGTTATATAAAATTGTATATATATAAAACTTAAATTACATAGCGCAAATCCACCATTTGCTATAAATTAAAAGGCTCAAAACTCAACAGTAAAAAAATAGAAGAGGGGCAGTTAATATGAGCCTTCTCAGTGCTAAGAAAACTCCTTTCACATATATTGCTTTAATTGAATTAGTACAGGTGTTGTCCTTAAATAAAATTAGCATGGCCTCCTCTAATTGACAACGTGCACAGTTTTCTCTGTAATTAATATAAAGGGCACACATGGAATTATGAAAAAACTACCACAATGTCAAATGAAAATATGTCTAGGATGACCCCAAGATTTTATAATTTCTGTTTGGGGTGCTGCATTCCCCTTGTTTAATGTCTGTTAATATCCCCTTTTCTATGTCACTTTTTTTCCCCATGAAAACACTTCTAGGACAGATCAGGATGAACTTGCAATAGTTCTGCAAATGAATGATATTGGATTGACAAGAATTCCAAATATATCCTAATGATACATTCTGTTTCTGTCTCAATAAATATCATCTTCTGTTGTTAAGCTGCTGCCCTTCCTTCACCTTTTCAACGTGTGGAAGGTTGAGAAAATGACCCAAAATGTCCTGAAGAATTAGCAGAGAAATAGGAAAATAGATTTACTTTGTGGTGCTTGTGTTAATTTGGTTTTTTAAATGTTTTTAGAAGAATAATAATGATGAGAGTACGTAGTGTAAATATTTGAGTTTCTAAATAAAAATTAAAATAGAAAAAAAGACTCATTGTCATGAGCTAATATTGTTAGAAACTTCAAGGAAACAATTTTCAATGTGTCACATACAGGTTTTATAATTTGGAATAGAATTCAAACCTTCTGAACGTACCTAATCCTGAAAAATTTGTGCAAGTAACAGTACTGCTGATACCAACCTTTCTTTAATGAATCTGTATTTGCATATTCATTTTATTTCAGCAGAAAAAACATCTGTTTCTCATTCCCCCTAGATTCTTCTAATGTCAAGAATTATTGTTTTTAATTTCACTATAATATTTCTTATACAAATTAATACTAATATTAAAAACACCTTAATAAGGGCAAAGAGAGGACAAAGACTTCATCACATTCCTTTACACCAAATATTAACACAAATGAAACCTCAGTCAAGCACAACAGAACTAGCAGCAAAGTCAAGCCATATAAATGACTTTGTACCTTCTAAAATTATTACTTTTATTGACTAATCAAAGTCTCTTCCATCCCTTAATGTCTTGAGGCATCCAAATCCTCATTTTCTAGTAAAACAAGTGCAACATTTATATTATAAACCTTTAAAATAGCCAGAGTGATTTGTCAGTTCTGTAGAACAACTTCTTACCGTGGGGTTCTGGGTACTGATGACGTCTGAAAAAGTCAGGTTGTGTTGGGAAAGATTTCTTCTATGACGATTTATCTGAAAAAGAAGAAGAAATATTTGCATTCAGAGAGGATTCAAATACATGCAGGTAAAGATGGACCAACAAATTTAATTGCATGGCACACACAGCATGCACTGTGTGGAGGTTTGGGGTTTCATTCTGGTGTTCCTCTGAGCCCTGGGTATTTAAAATGTACAGCTGATATACTCTGGTATAAAACTCTGGTATAAATGTGATTCTTTGTGAAGCCACATTGGCAAACTTACCTAAAAATTAATCAGCTGATAATAATAAATTATTCTGGGGTTTTTTTCCCATTAGGAATCTCAAAAATGGGTTGACTGGTTAGGTGCTCTTAAACCCGTTTTAGAGAAATAGGAAAGCTGCTGATTACAACCTCAAGGCCACAAAAAGCAGTGAAGAAACCAGAAAACAATTGGGCATAAGCACACAAAAATCTAGCAAGTTTAAACTGCTTTAAAGGCTGTTTCTAAAGTCTCCATGACTGAAAGGTTGCAGCAATACTGGACTCTGACTCTGCAATTGCTCCCAAATACTGAGTCCTTGATTTCCACCAATTCTCCCTTTTCTTTGAGGAAGAAAATGTAATCAACTGTGACATAATTCTGAAAAATTATTGCTTTATTCCAGAAACTATTAAAACAAAATAAAAGTTGCTTCAGAAATCAAGCATTCGGCAGAGCTCAATAGCGTTTTACTTCCTTAAAAATCTGCAACAAAACCCAGATCACTCAAAAGAGTGTGCAAGTATGTTTGTATGTGTGTGTATGTATATATATATATATATATATATATATATATATATATATATATAAAACTTTTACTGTTTAAGTTCAATATTAATCAAAAAAGATATAATTATGAGCTCAGGTCCTGTAAAATTCAGTGATTATTTCCTCTTTTAGCTGAAGCCACAAAGCAAACAACAAAATATAGTCTCATCTAGTTTTCACTGTATTCTTCATAATGCATTCTCTTTTCCCCTATTAAAAGCGAGTTAACCAAAAGTCATAATGTATTCTGTTTATATTCAAGTGTCTGAATATAGAAAATGTTCTTAATTAATCCAGAGGGCCACGCTCAAAAAACAGTTAAACATATTATGATCCCATATTTTTTTCTCCACACATTGCTTTCATGTTTATTTGTAAGCACTAAGGTTTTTAAGCCTTGAAATCTATATCCCAGATATTGCTCTACTCTCCTAGTCAGAGCTAATGAGCTTAATGAATTACCAGTTCTAAATTTAATACAAACATTTCAAAGAAAGAGATAAAACATTCTTCACAATTCAAAAGTTTCTCTGACCTATTTATGAAGAATATCACTTAACAATTTCATTAAGGGTGAGTAACAGCTGGTGACATGGCTGTGTCCTAAAGTGTTTTTCTCTCTTAATATTCTGCATCTTAAGCAATCGAGCTTTCATAAGAAATACTTTAGTTAGTGGCAGTCCCTCCTTTGGGGAGAAAAAAAATGTCAGACCACATTTTCTGTATTTTGCAATCTCGTTTTCAGGAGTGTCATGTTCCTGTTTTATTAGCATGTAGGGTAAACAAGAATGATTTGCTGATGCTATTGAGAGAACTTCTAAGATTACAGTCTTTCTATTTAGATTTTGGATGGAGCTTAATATTAATGCAGGCAGAGACATGTATATAAATTCAAAATAAATTAATTCAATTTATCTTTTTCTTTATCTTTTCTGTTAGACAACTCTGAAGGTTCTATAGTGCCTGAGACATATAGCTAAACTATTCAGGCCTAGATCACAGGAACTCTTTCTTACCCAGATCCCCCACATTCTAATTATTCCTTAGCATACAACAGAGCGCATTGCCCGGCGATGGCTTCTCAAATATATTCTTCACTCATCCAAATTAAATAACAAGGCACACCACCACTCCACAGTGCCTGCTTTGACATTCAGCTGCTCTCTACAGGAGCCCCACGTGGCTGTTGGGGGCCCTGTGTGCAACTTTGTGAATTGTGGAGCACCGAGCAGAGCTCTCGGCTGCTCCTTGGCTCAGCCATCAGAGCATTAGCAAAAGAAATGCTCACTTTTGATACTTGCTAAAAAAGAATTTATCCGGAGCCCTAAATCCATCCCCAACAGAAGGAAGAAATGAGTACAAAGTCCTATTTTTGTAGGCCTAACAAGTTATTGGGGTAGTGCAATTAAAAGACACTGCTCAAGGTTTCCATGGAATATGAAACGATTAAGGAAAATAAAATTCCAGGAGTAGATGATACCATGACCTTTAAAAAAATCTCTTTGTGTATGCAAAGAAGAAATGTTAGGGAAAACTGCATGAAGGCAAGGGAAAGAATAAACCTCTTACACAATTATTTAATTGATACTTTTGCTAAAAAGGTGTTTCTTTTTGGTAGCCCACCAATGTGCAATCTCATGCAAAAAAAGTCCTGAAGCTCCAAAGTCTTAACCTTGTTACAGAAATACAACCAAAATTCACAGTTATGTAAGCCAAGATCCAGCTCTTCTGGAAAAACACCCCAAATATTTGGCTCACAAATGGAATTAATGGAAACTTCATTAAAGTTCTTACTGATTTCTCCCAGCCTTTTTAAAGAAAATTAATCAAAACAACTTAAAAAAATAAAGTAGTATCAGAGGAAATATATCCTTTTAGACTGATTTCAAAAATTTCCATCAGGGCTGATAGAAATTTGTTCTTAAACATATTCTGCAAATACCATTGAATGAGTTAGTTACATCACTTCCCTTAAGATAAATCCAGTTGAAAGTTAAAATGTTCTCAGCAGAACCTGGGTGACAGCAGTCATGCTGACCATGTTGCAATATACTCACAATTTTCAATGAAGTACCAAAATATTCAAAGGCAGGTGTAATCTCTGTTATTTTCATTCTTTTATTCAGCTTTTAATAGATGGACCATAAAAGAAAGGGGTTGAGATTTTTTTTTCTCCTCCACAGCTCCATTTGATTACTCTAATAAACTCAAGAAAATCCTAATATCTGTCACAAGTCCTCTACCTCACCTCCCAGGGTACGATGAAAGGCAGAGATTTACAGGAGAAGTTCGTGAGATCCCTTTTTGGGAAAGGCAGCTTATCAGCAGTTTTCTGATTTGATGAACATTCTTCAGTCAGCAACAATGTCACCTGCAGCACTAAAAATCCACTCTGTGAGCGCTTGCAAGTCTGTGGGCAAGTCTGGTTTTGTTAAATTCAGCCTGAGCAGCCCCCCCCTTCCCTTAGCTAAAGGGGATCCATCTCCTACCAGAGTTATTTCAGCATCTAAGCACTAATCCGTCATCATCCTTCCCACAAAGGCAAAGCCTCCATTCCGTGTGCCTGGTACCCCGGTGTGAAGGGACAACCATCTGACAACTGCTGTTTTAGCAGGGAGGTAAAACACAGGAACCTGATGTTTCATTTAATTTCCCTCTGTGTTCCCATTTGTTCTTTAAATTCTCCCTCTTTTTCTGGGGATTCATCATGGCCAAGTCAGCACTACTCTCTTCACACAGTGTGGCATTGATTTAAAAAGAAACTTGGAGGATCCATTTGTTTTTTATTTCCCATTACAGGCATATTTCTAACCTAATTCATCTCGTCAATGAGAAACAGCAGACTTTTTTGATTTCAACCAAACCTAACAAAACCAACCAGCATTACTCAAAATGCTGCTCCAGTGCAAAGTACAGACAATTAATTATTTCCTGAAATGTCATTCTGAATTCACTTGTATCCCTAAGTAATTAAGATAATTGTATGACCTTTCTAGGTGGCTTTCAAGATTGTCAAGTAAGTTATTCACCACAGATTATTTATCCACAAACACCACCTACAAGTAGCCTGGGAAAATCATGGTTTTCTCAAACAAGCAGCACCTGGTCCAACAGAGCTCTGCTTTGGATGGGAAACCCTAAACTGGCATCTACCTGCTGTTTTCTCCATCATTCACAGCATTGCTCTGCCAAGGAGAAGGTTCTTATGGAAGGTTTGATAGATTTTTCCAAAAGACTTTCATGCTGTTCATGGTTTGACCTTTCTTTTTAGGGCTCTTACTATTGTTTTGTTTCATCCTGCCGACACTGCAATCATGTATGTGGAGATTCCTTTATAAACAATCAAAAAAAGAGAGAAATCCCCTACTGTTGAGCCCTACTAGTGCCTGATGCTCTGCTCTGGATCCAATCCAGCAAAGCACTCTGCAGTGGCCTTAAGTGTTTTTCTGGATCAGGGCCAGAACACTCCATTCTTTACAGGATCGAACTTACTGGTGGCAGCTTGAAAGTTGTGCAATAAAAGTACAAACTAGTCACATAAACTTTTGTGGAAACCATTCCCTCAACAGAGAAGGAGGGGTGACACCTGATTTAGTGATGTCTGTGGTCATTTCATTCCCAGTCACTCCCAAACTGCAGTGACAGCTCATAATCGCTTAGATAAAGGAACTTAACAAAAATATATTGCAGCATTTCTTAATGGCCACGTCCCTCGAAAGACACCTATGCAATGGCAATGGCAAGGAGAATCCTGTAACATTTCACTCACTGCCATGTTCAAAGTGACTTGTTTTCAAGATCCAGTCTTGGTCAGTATTGCAAGTCCTTCGTTATCTACAGAAATTATTTGGAAACAGTTGAACCATGTTATGATTTCATGTCAGCTGTGAAAAGCACTGAGAAAATCCCACGGGCCTCCCCACTCAGAGATGCCCCTTTGTCATTTTCAGGGGCATTTCATGACAAGAAAATTGGGAGAGCCTTCAAGATGACAGAGGGAAGGGTTAGATTATGGATCAATAAGAAATCCTTCCCTTACACAAGTGTGATGAAGCCCTGGCAAAGATTGTCCAGAGAAGCTGTGGCTGCTCCATCTCTGGAAGTGTCCAAGGCCAAACCGATTGGAGCTTGGAGCAATCTGGGATGGTGGAAGGTGTCCCTGCCTATGGCAGGGGGCAGCACTGGATGGTATATAAAGTACCTTCCAAGCCACACACTATTCTATGACTCGATTCAATTCTATGAATTTCATTTCAGCAGATGAGGAATTTTTTGTCCATTATCAAGAAATAGAGGATGTCAAGAAACAGCATGAACTCTCCCATTCCTCCCCCACACTGCTGCAGATGCTCCCAGTGCATTCAAGCTGTGCCATCACTCAGCAGAAGACCCCTTTCAGCCCTGGGGAAAGCTTCATGTCCCAGTGGGCTCCTTGCCCACAGCCACTGGCACTCCTGCCTTGCTCTGGAGCGCTGCTGACACCATCTTCCTGAGGATTACAGTAGAACCACATGGTTCATGTTTTCTTTTTCCCCCTTCCCTGTCCCAAAGAGGATTTTTCAGGAAAAAAGACAATGAGGTTAATGGCAATATAATATGACATTAGGTGTCTGCCTGTTTTCCAAGGCTTGTAGGAGAGAAAGGCACAAAATGCAGTTTCAGTCCTGTCCCCACCAGCCCAGATTTGCTTCTCATCCTCCATTCTCACACTCCCAAAAACTTGTTTCCATGCAGGTGACCGAACACCTTGATCAGGAAATGGAGCTTTTCTGTGCTGGCTACAGACCAGATATTCTCTCCATGCATCATTTAATAAGAAAACCACTTCACAGGCCTCACAGGCCTATGTTACACATGACATACTCTCAGCAGAATCTGCAGCCTGGAATCGGAGGGAGGAAGAGAAAAAGCAGCAAGCAGGATTGTGCTGCCTTCGCCCTGTGTGCCTCCCTTTGAGCACACTGCCCTCTACACTCAGCTCACATCTCCAGAGCCTCTGAAAATAATGATAATGGTTCTGCTTCCCTTGACCTCCTGCTCCCTTATAAATCAGAATCCTATAGACCTTTCCCACAGTGTGAGGGTCCTCCTTTGTATCTGAGCCTGTGAAGGTGGGTATTTTATATCAAGGCTGTGTAACCACGTGGGCGTGCTGCTCCCTGGCTTCAGGACTTGCTGTAGCCGAGCACCGTGTTGCCTCTGCTGGGGGAGTATCTCCATTTATCTTCATTCATGAAAGCAGAGCAAAATAATTACTCAGATCCTAGTTTAAATTTCAGCCCAGTGTTGAGATGAGCTCATTCTCTGTGATCAGAGAATCATTAATCACGAGTTTGATTACAAAGCAGAGCCTGTTTGAAACTATGTTGCCTTTATTTCCCAAAATTATTGAAGGGTGTTCTAAATTTTGGGTATACAGTTTGGGCTAATATTTTAAGTCCAAGAATTAGCCTTCACTGATAGCCTTCACTCTTCTCTATTAATGGCTTGCTGTTTCCCAGGAGCAGATTTTTCCCTAGAGTAGGAGCCCTTTTGTTCTTCCCTAGTCACTCAAATGGCCTTTGAAATTTGTCCAATTGATCCTTGCTTTGAGGGAGTCCCAGCTGATGTAGCTGGCTTCATTTTTAGCATTTTCAGGAGTAGGAGAAGTGCCAAAAGCCAATGTAGAAGAAGAGATGCTACAAAAGGTTCTTACCACCCATATGTGTTCAAGAAATCCTAGGGCTGCTCTAAATTTGACTGTGGGTCACTCAGATTCGTGTACCTGGGGATCCAACTCTCACAAAGGAACCAACAGCTGTGCTGCCTCTAATCTGCAGGATTTCCAACTGGAAATCAAACTGGAACCCGGTCTCTAAGCCTCAATGTGCTTTAATTGCATTAAATACAATCCTCATCGATTCCAGGAAAGAACATTAAAAGTGGGACTTTTGATATATTTCTATTTGCCTTTTCTTTTACAGCCTGTAATATGCAACAAAATGCAGCAATGTACACACTGAGAGCATTCATCCAGCCATACATAAAAAGGTATATTATGAAGTTTAATTTATTGATAAGTTTTCTATTCTGATCTTTCCATTCATCATGCAATCATTACTTTTAGTTCACTATGATATTTGAATATGTTTATCTAAACTCTTGCAGGTGATTTGGTAAAATTACAGATGAGTAGTGCAGCAATGATAGAGGAAATATGGAGTAAAAACAGCAGGAATAAAAATGTAATAAAACTCAGAGCTTCACTTTGCCTCCGACATCTACATCTGCAAAACTGCTCTCTGATGTCATGGCTATAAAAGGTAAAAATCAAAGTTAATACAGACACAGAGTAATGATGGATTATCTTTTCATGTCCCCTTTGGATCTTAGAAAAATAAAGACAATAAATGTGAGAACTCAGCTGTGACAGCAAACTCTGTCAGCAACTCTGACCTGAAATTGCACCCCAGAACTGTAGTCTCAGGGTAAAAGGAAAGCAAAAAAATATCATTAAAACTTATTAAGTAAATGTGTAAAAAAACATCTGCAAGAATTGCCTTTACAAAATTACATCCAGCACATACATTACAATCAAAATGCTGTCAAAAGCTCTCTCCTGAAAGGACTGTCTTACAGAAAAGCGTAATTAACATTGATGTCACACTCCTGCAAGTCATCCGTTGCTGTTTGCCATATAAACACCCTTGTAGAAAATAATATTAATATTCCTAGACAAATGTTCAGTCCTCTCTAGTGGACCCCATATTAGCACATCGCTTTATCCTGCCTACCTAATTCCTTCTTTCGGATTTAAACAAGCCAAAAACTCACCTTATGCTACTGCAGAAGCAATTTTTATTTTTGAAGGTTAATCCAACTCAGCAGGATTTAGGGATGGCACTTTTGCTTGGTCGTAGGCATGTTGGCTCAGGCCAGACAGCTGTTTGGACATTCTCCACTGGGAATCTTGCCCTCAACACCCACAGTTGATGCACATACATGGTCTACTGGCTGCCTACTTCCATGCCCATCTGTTCAGATGGCATGGTGCCCACTCACAAGTTCGCTGGATCCTTGCCCTTAGTGTGTAGATGCCAGGCAATGATGGGCTTAGATGGGCAGCCTGCAAAATACTGAAAGTGATCATTTTTTTCCTGTAGGAAGTCCTTCCTCTGCAATAGCACTGAAGCATGGGCACCACATGCTACCCTACACTTAATAACACCTGTGGACATATATGTGCCAGGAATGGGAAAGGGGGGGGATGTGCTTGGGGGGGGAGGGGGGGGAATACAAAATGGAACGATACAAAAAAATTTGAAAAGATTCCTGTGTAAAGATATACTCTGCATTGCCCATGGCAGTGGAGGGACACTCAGGTTAATTGGGAACAAAGTGGCTCAAACATCAGAGCAGCACAGCCATGGCCACGCTGGCCAGAGCACCATGGAATCACAGCACCCTGATTCCCACTTCCCTTTAAACTACCTTGGGTTCTGCACACCACTCAGTAGCCAAAGTGTACAAAAATCAAAACCAAATCATACCAAAACCAGTGTGAAATAAACCCAGACCTGTCTAAACTTCAACACACATTCCATATTCACCATACAGCACAAAATATTCTATGGGGAGCCACAGCACCCATAAAGACAGATAGGAAATAAGTCATTTAAATAAAGGACTATTTTAATTTGGGCTGTTGTCCTTTGAAACAATAACTGAGAAAAGTCTACTTGGTAACAAGAGATTATTTCAGATAGTTTAGTAGATAAGAAAAGTTTCTCTTTTTTTCCCCAAGTCAAAAAATCCACCTTATTGCAGCTATCTTAGGACAGAGCAGCAATTTAAATTAAAATATCATTTTCTTCCCTAGTTCAATTAACAGTAAATCAACATACAGAAATAATTTTATTGCTTGAAATAAGGTACTTAAAAAATTAATACTTTGTTAAGTAGTCTAAAAAGATGTATTTTATCTGCATTTTTATTGAAATTATTTGAATTTGGTGCCTATAAATCCCAAGGTATTTCCACAGACCATCCATTCTTTGTACATTGCGTGGGAGCCATTAGAAAAGTCACAAAGATTTGATTAGATGAACTAAACTTTTAGAGGAAGGAGGGAGGGGAAAATCAAAGAGTGCTCAAGCAGAGAGTATTTCCAGAGTAGCCTTTCACGAATCCTCCTTCCTACCAACAGTGGTGAACAAACTATCAGTCTTACAAACATGCATGGAAAATTAAGAAACTGAGTTGCAAATATCCATGAAACATACTGATAAAATCATTCCAACAGGTGCTTCTTAATCTTTTTTATTCTTCCCCTTCCTCTCGCTGGGCACACCCCAGCAATGCTCCAACAATTCCGTGTGTGTGCGAGAAGGCTGGAAAGAGATAAATCTACAAGGCTGGATCTGCAGCCTGGCTTGGGGCTCTCCTGGAGTCAGCAGTGTGCTGTGCTTGGAGGCACATTTAAGCTGTGTCTAACTTAGTGTTTACTCTGGGGTGACTGGATTTGAGCGTGCTGTCCCTACCCCAGAGAATTGTTTGCTGTGTGGGGACATCAGTCTTGTCTTTGAGCATGCTCCGCCGAATCACTCATGTGTGGCTGCTTGATCTGTTTGGGTCTGGACATATTGTCAAATCCTTGTGTCCAAGTTTTATGGGAGCAGTGCCGAAAAAGTCCTGGCTCCAGAATGAAATTAGATTTATACAGAATGCAAGCCAAAATAGTCTCTATGAACATCCGGTGACAAAAAATCAAAGAATCGGAATAAAAAGTGGTTTGCTCTGACTCCCGAGCTTAGTTCAACTTCTTTAATTTGAAGGGAAAAGAAACCACTAAGACCACCTCCTTTCTAGCTTCTAGGCTGTTGGTTCCAGGCAAAGCAGAGGTAAAACATGGGCTTTTACGTTGGAAAGTCCTTTGTTTTCCTGAGTGCAGAACTTTTCACAAAGAGCCTTTTCTGTGTGATTAAAAGGAGTATCCTCTAACACAGGCCACAGCTGACAGCCCCATAGCTAAATCTTATTAAAAACTGTTCAGAGACCAAAATTAGAGACTGTAATACAGAACCACTTGGATACCTGTCAGATTGATAATATCTAGATGACCATCTAACTTGCCACCTGCTCTCCCTTCCTTTTGCACTAATAACCTGAATAAGCTTGTGGATACTTTTCCCCCAGTCCTGTTGGCTCATATTAATCTTTCATACCATCAAGACCTGCAATCTCTTAAAAAAAACCCTTTTGCGTATTAACATTGTTCAAAGGACCAAATTACAGATGAAGCACAAGAAAGAATGAAGCAAAGTTTTCAAATAGATTTTCCCAGGTGCCATTATAAACATTAACATGAAAGAAAGAATAATCAAGATAATAACTGATCTACTTCAAGTAGCTTTTTAAGCAAATGGGTAATTTTGAAAAGGTCAATTAGCAGGATGGCTCCTTCCTATTAGATTTGACACCACAATATTCAGCTAGGGAAAGAATGAAAATATTTAAAAGCCTAACTTTTCTCCCCTCTTCCTTGGAGATTTCTCAGTTTTATATTTAATCACAACCTTGCTGCAAACCAGGTAGGACAGCAGTGATTGCTAGTGCTGCTACTCAGCTCAGGGATTCTCCACTTACAATTTGCCTTCATTTCACACAAAATTAATATCCTAACATTTTTACCACAACCTGCTGACACAGTAAAACTAGGATGATGTAAGGCTTAGGGCTTGGTTGGGGGTTTTTCAAATACCAGAGTTAGTTTAAATTTGTATCAGGCTTCAGGATGAAATTCTTTGTCATACACATTAGGAAAAAAAAATTAAAAAGTAATAATAAAAAAAGGAAAATAGTGCAATCTATTTGTGTCTTGGCAAAATTAGAACTACAATTGCAAAATGCTATTCTTCATATTGCTTAAGTGCTATTTCATTTTTTGTTCTTCAGAGACATAGAAACATTTCAAAAAATCTACTCCACAAGCTGGGCCATGTCCTGAAGAGAACACTGGGGATAGGGAATATTCCTGGTCCAAGCACACTGGACCTCCTGGAATTACTCCTGTGGCATCACACTGGCAGCAAACCACAGAAGCTAACACAGCAGATAAAGAAAGGAAGAAATGGAATTATCCTGTTTGAAACTTCTGAAGTGTCTAGACAGACTGAAAATTGCCCCTGATTTGATTATCCTAATTCTGTTCTGATAGAAAAAAGTTACCTATTTTTCAAAATGTTAAAAAAAAAAAAAATGTTCTCAGCAATACAAAGATTGTCCACTGCCAGCCAAGATGTGGGCAGTGTATAAAGGTTGCACTTCCTCCAGAGAAGTAATTTGCCTTATTTAAAAAACACAAAATTATATATCTATATAATTTATTAAAAAAAACCCAAACAAACAGCAACTCAAGAAAACAAATGATCCAAACATTGTTAGAAGCTTTGGTGGCACACAAAAAACAGGACTTTAACTGTATATTTCAGTGTATACATCATGTTGTACATGCATATATACCACACTCTCAGCAAAGTCACAAATATACATCATGTAATGTAGGGAAAAAGGTTTTGATTTATCACTTTATGCTTGGTTTCTTTTTCTTTCACCCCCAGTTCAGCAAAGGTTTTCAAATAGCACCCACCACTGGATGGCTTTGCTTCTCCACTCCATGACATGGATGAGGAATCAAGATAGCACCATTTATTAATATGTTTATATAAATATTTTATCCAAATATAGCCATGCTGGACTAGCATATGCTGGATATTTCTCTCTGCTATCTTCCTGGAAGGGACACATTTCTTGGTTGAAGGCATGAAAACCTGATGAATTTACCAATTCTCTTAGTAGTTTCCCACTAATCTTTTGCAAAATGGAATTCTCATTTTATTTTGGGGGGGTTCCAGCTTCCTGACATTTCATCTTGTATACTCTTTTCCCACTACATGAAGAGTACTGGTGCCCAATATTGTCCCATAATGTAGGAAAGAGGGAAATAATTGGCTTGTTAATTTCTTTCAGTAATTTAAACATGCTGAGGTCTGTAGGTCCTTCATTGTCAAGACAATTTTCCTAATCTCATATTTTTTGCCTCTTCCTTGCATAATCTTCATTATTTTAGAACCACTATTCTGACTTTCTACTCATCAGTGCCACTGACAGACATGAGCATTTGCCAACTCCCTGCTTCATTATCACTCACAATGGTCAGCTCAAACTTCTTGACTCCAAAACACCCACAAAAGCTACAATTTACAACAAAATCCCAGAACACAGTTCCTAATTCTGTGTGCAGCACTGCCTGTTTCCCATATATACATACATTTGGATAAATTAAAATGCACTTTCTGCTATTAAGCCATCCAGATCACTCTCCACAAGTGCCTTTACCCAGACCTATTTGCCAGTCCATCAATCTTCGCTTTATTTTCAAATGTTATTAGAACTGTTCTATTTACTTCCATATCATGGATAAAAAGAGTGATTAGTGTCAAGCTTAATACTAGTCCCTGGAGACCAACTCTAAAAATTCACCCAGTTGATGATGATTCCCCATGGACTACTTTCCAAAATGTGTAAATTAATCAGTTCTTAATCCATTTAATGTGTGCTTCACTGATACAGCATATAACTAATATTTAATCAGAATGTCACGTACTATTAAGTCAAATGACTTAAAAACTTTCACTGCACTTCACTAGTACAGCTCCTTTTCCAACCAGACTTACATCAAAAATTAATCCATTTGGTTGCATTTTTTAAAAAGTTGTTGTTTGTTCAGTTATGATGATTGACATCAGTGATATTCCTATTTTTTTTAATTGAACCCTGGAATACTTTTTCATTAATTGACCCAATACTCTTATAGGATAATTTGACTGTAAAACTTCCCAAGTCATGCCATTTTCCCTTTCTGAATAATGATTGCCCCTTTTTTAAATTATGTAATTTCCATGACAACTAAATATTTACAATTTAAATGAACAGGCACCGACCACCTCAGAAAACTCCATAAGGTTCTAGCAATACATTTATTTAGGTTTCTTAAAATTTTGTCAGATATTGCTAATTTCTTCTGAAATTAACATTCTATGCTTTTTTATCATTAATGGGATAGAAAGCTCTTCATCAGTTTCTCATAATCAAGCCATGTGATTTCAGGAAAACACCAAACAAACCACAAACAGAAGACCCCACAAATATTTATTCATTATTCTGTTTTTTTTTTCTGCATCACTGTTATAAGCCTCATCATCTTAGCAGTGAGCTTGCAACAGCACAGAATTAAGCTCTTAAAAGAGAGATACAACAAGATTATTGAAATTATTCCTGTGCACAGAGATCAGAACTTAAAGAATTTGGAAACCTTCAGCACACAGGGAATGCCTCAGTTTTGTCTAGCTCTGCAGGGCTTGCAGGATTCCCCTCAGGGTACAATACCTGAAGTGAAGTTGGTTGCAGGGAAGATTTTATACACATTTTATCATTTAGCTGCTTTTCACTGTGTACAGGACCTGTCTTTGCCTGTAACAAGTGTCATTACAAAAAACAGTCAAATAGCCAATACAGCCCAGTTTGTCAGTGCCTAGATCCAGTGACTATAGATTTGTAAACTGCTGAATGCACAGTACACCTTGTAGATAGAACAAAACTATCTGAACTCTACAGCTTCCACGTGTTAAAATAACGAAGTTGATTTTTTCATTTCATAGAATCATCTCTTAAATGGTGAGGAAAGTTGTCAAATCAAAAATGGAATATTTTCCCTCATTTATTCAGGTGCACATACAACCAGGAAGGCAAAGGCAGGCTGGTGTAGTGTGACATGTTGATTTTTTAAACACCTTGCAGGTTCAAACATGTGTTTCTGTTACGGTGGAGCATAAGGGAAGATAAATCCACCTAAATTATAATTCCTTCAGTCACTTATTACTCATTGCCATAGAAACAAAATTCGCAAACTATTTTCCATGTGGCTCTAAAAGTATCAAAAATTCATCTTAAAATGTTCTACTGTCACTATTACAAAGGGCCATTCAGTTCCTAGCTCAAATATCCAAAATCCTGTAAATGGAGTCTGACCTAAATAAATCCTACTCCAGATTTGAAGATCATCAGATCCATTACACAAAGCCATTCAGACACAGATAGAGTGGTGGTTGCAAATGTTCAGATAAATTACCATAAAGGCACACGTATCTCTAATAGGTTAATAAGTACAACCAGTGGGAAGTGAAAATGGTTGTTTGCGTGTAGACTACTGTGAGAGTTCATCATTTATGGGAGGAATGCACACAGAAACGTGCAATGGTGATTTTTCTCCCCCCTCCCCTCCCCTCCCCAACCAAAGTAATTATTTTAATAATTATTGAAAGATTAGGAGGTAGTGAAACGGCGTAGATGGAATTTTCTTGAAATGGTTTGGATCTGCTTTGCAAGTGATATTTTTTGCGAGCCTAACACCCCCTGTTTTGTAGGTCACACGGATATCTACAGACTCTGTGGATACTGAAGGCGCTTGTCCTTCAGCCTTCTGCCTCACCACATGATTGAGCATCCATATACCTTACAACCATACACCCTGTCGAGTGTTATTCTCTTACATATCACAATTTACCTCGCTTCCTCCACTCAAACATGCAACCAAGCTGAGCAACAAGCTGCTTCAGCTGCCATGTCATTTCAGTTTTTACACATCTTCTCTTTTTATGTGTGCTCTACATCTCCGTGATGTCTCATCTCCCCGTTCCACTGCCATAGGCTACGAGTCAGGAACAAAGCTCAGGCTCAATGTCAAACAGAGTGAAAATGGGAAAATATCATAGAAGAGAAAATTAATGGGCACAAACACAGCTCTGAAACTTCCATCCTTGTGGGCTTTGCAACTTTCCATCATTTCTTGGCAAAATATGAAGGAGATGGGAGTAATAGCATTTCTACAGAAAAAGCCTCAGAAAGGTATTTAGCTAAGGAAAATATCAGTCCAAAATTTCAAAGTGGAAGAGACATGCTTGCATATTAAAAAGTAAATAATCTTGTATGTGTGCCATCAGACCTTTAATTTGAAAAATTAATTTATTTCCACTCTCCACCATTTTCCTGCTGTCCCTCCTTCCTTCCCTCACCACCATGGTTTACCGAGGTTCACGTTTCCAAAAATGCCCCAGCAATAAATAGTCCCAAGTCTGATACACAGGAACAGACCCTGAGGCTGGAACCATGGCTCCTCTGCATGAACTGAGGCCTTTCTCTCATTTCAAACGGGGAAATTTCAGGGTGAAACACACACAAAAATCTCTCTTGTCAATAGGTTTGCTAGTTATGCCTCTAAAACAAAAAACATTGCCTTTCAACTTTTCTCACTGATTTTTTTTTCTGTAATAAAAAATTTGGGTTTCAGAGAAATTATGATGATTGTAACCCACATCATAAAAAAATCAAAAGTAACCACACAACCCCCAAAACCCAGTACTTTAAAAATGGTTAATCCTTCCCACATGGACATGGGTGGCAAATTCCATTGTATGGAATCAAGGTCTTGGATATCATCAGATATTATGTGACTGTGAAATCTAATTCATAGCCTAAGACTTTTTTAAAAAAAAAAAGATTGCATTTTTCTGCAAAAAAATTGAAGTCCCAGGGCACGAAAATGCAAAGGAAAAGTGGGATGTTTCAGTTTTATTCTTAAATTATAAAATTATCTTGGTCAAAGAAAAAAAATATATTCGCCTGTATCTCTCATGCTCAAAGCTTTTTTTTTTTTTTTTTACTAGCACTACTTTTTTTGTCAGTCACCAAAAATCAAACACAAGTATAAATGCTAGTATGTCAAATATTAGCATTGGTATTTATTTGAATCCAGGTACTTGATTTATCAGCTAAATTATTTATTCAAGAGGTAACACCATACTTCATGTAAGCCCATTTCATATTGTGTGCAAACCTTACCTGAATATATTATGTGCAAGCTTAATAAACCTTTTCACTTTTCAGTTTCAGTCCTTCAGCTTTTCAGTGTTTGAAACATATAATTTATTCGTTGTACTAACATGCTATAACTGAGCCTACTGCCAACTGTATGCATACTTTTTAATATCTTTCAGATGAGCAAAACAAAGTCAAAAAATGAAATGTCTTTTTTTTGGGGGTGGGGGGTGAATTCATTCATGATGCATTTTCAGTCTGTTTATTAAGTAATCATATCTGGGTACAAGTGTCAACACAATTTACGTTTTGAATAATGTGAAGCAGATAACCTCAATTAACAAGTAATTAGAGTCATTTTCCTATTAAGCAGCTTCCCTAATTGTTTTTGAAACCTGGAACTAAAATTGTAATAAATAATAAGCGGCCAAAACATGTCCTTACATTAGTTTAATCCAGGCTCTTCCAGTGGAGTCTGGGAAAAAAAAACAAAACCAGCAGAAATAAGAGGCTGACTCCTCATGAGATAATGAGAGGAGGGAATATTTGTAGCTGTGGACTTTTCATAGTGTATTTTTCTGGTTTTGGGGCTTTTTTAGTTGATATTATTCTCTTTCCCTCTCACTTTTCATTCACATGATTTCATATATGAACTTTTAACATATGGGATATTTGACTTAATTGTTACTGCAGATTGACTAGAGCTCATCAGAGAAAATTCATCCCCCAGTGAACACAGAGGGTGTGATCTCAGCTGAACTACACTTTATAGTAATACAAATTAATTTGGTCCCTTGCATTCTACCTTGTCAGCACACCGTGCCTCTCTTTACATAAAATAATAAATATCAACCTGTTTTTCAACACAAATAGAACAGTTTGTGTGTTTGCTGCTGGTCAGAAAAAAAAAAAAAAAAAAAAAATCCTCCATTCGAATATCAGTTTTTAAATAGATACTTGTCATATCTCAAGTACAATAAACGAGCTTAAAGAATATAAAAATTTCACGTGTACTTCTCTGCTCACACTGCATGGTCTCATGTAAAACACCTAGGTTACACTCTGTCTGCCACATCCAAAAATGGGGGAAAATAATTTCCTAGCTGAAAAGAAGAAAAGATCCAGCAGCTGCTCCTCACCCTAAGCCAAAACAAACAAGTGAACTAAAAACTAACAGAAAAGCTATGTGAAAATCCCAGGGAAAAAAAAAAAAGGGAAAAGAGCAAGTGCAATAATGTGGGGCTGCCCCATTCCTGGACATGTTCAGGACAAAGCTGAGAGTCCTGGTCTGGTGGAGGTGACCCTGCCCATGGCAGGGGATGGACCTGGATGACCTTTATGATTTTTTCCAACCCAAACCATTCCCTGTTTTTTTTGATTCTACTCTCTTGATCCACAAACTCCAGCCTAAGCCAGAGCCTCCTGCCCTGCAATTGCATTTATCCCAATTTCAGCTGTTGGGAGATAGCATTTTCACCTGAAGGTGAGGAAAGAGAAGGAATTCTTATAGGTCATGAAGGAAGCAAGGTACTTCAGGCTACTCAAAATGCTCCTGGCACATTTCTAACTAGACTTCACCCTCCACCCCACAAGCACTTGGCTGTTGGCTTTATGTCTACAGAAAATTTTGCCAGAGTTGAAGAGCACAAAAATTCTATTTATTCCATTTTTTACAAAATTTCAATAAAGCAGTAAATCAAAACCAGATCCCTCCAAAAAAAAAAAAAAAAAAAAAAAAAAAAAAGAAGCCACTCTAGGAAGACAGCCTGAGAAATTCCAGGAAAAACTGGCAGCTACAAAAGGACATGATCTGTCCAGAAGGAATACAAACATTTAAATAACTTGCTGGAAATTAGACTTTGTGAAAAATACCATTGATTCCTTTCAAGTCGTTTTATTAAAAGGTCTATTAATGCTTGGCTTGCACTTTGTGGCCATGAGAGATGTTGGAGCAAAGAGCTATCAAAGGTGGCTATCAAAGTTAGTTTTTTTCCATTTAACTTTCTCTAACTATTAAGCTGCTCATTTTGTGGAGACAATCATTAGTGTCTTTAATGTGAAACAAAGCTTCTGGATAAGAGCTGCTAGCTGAAGATCAATATGAAAGATATCATTTCAGTTAGAGCTTTAATAACTGTAACAATAGGGAGCCTGGCATTGCAGGCTTTATGCATTAATGTAATTTAGAATCTACCAGGTACAAATCTTATCAAACATTAGCAGTGGCTGCATTGGGATTTTCTAGGTAAGAAAACTGTGTGATAAAGAGGAAGTATTTGAAAGGTAAACTTTCATGTAATCATGCTCATCTGCCATAAAAACATGAAAGAATTTACATGAAGAAAGTGAAATCAACAAACCAAAAAAGATTCTGGGAAAAAGATGGATGTGTTTAAGGAGCTAGTGGTTCATGTGCTCAGAGTGCCCTAGGATGTCTCAATTATACCAACACAAATTTGACCTACAAAACTGAAGGACTGGGAATTTCAGCCAAATTTAATGCAACCAAAGATTTTCTGCAAACCACCATATATAGAAAAACAAACTTACCTAGATATGCAGCCAGCTAAACCCCAAAACTGATGAGGAGCTTTTTCCGTAGCTGCCAACAAAGCACCAGCACTAGAGACCAGGAGAATAATCTTTCCTCCAGCCACAGTTCATAGCTCCACCCAACAAATTTACCTTTCCCACCTCATTTCTTCCCACCCACCTGTCTCCAAATCCCTCTGCTCCCTACTTGCTCCATGCTTTCCACATTGGGCCCCACTGCCCCAACCTTTTCCAGGTTTTTGAGATTTGCATTAGGGTGTCAACCTTAGTCTTCTACAACAGTTTATCTACAGCAATGTTACTTCTTTTCCCAGCTCTCCAATTTCTTGATTAAAATAAAATTTAAAAAACCAAAAAAAACCTCTCTCCACCTCCAAAAGGAGAAACAAAAAAAACTACAAAAAACCCCCAACCAAACAAAGAAATCAGGCCTGGAAATGTTAAAACACAAATTTTGGATCTTCCCTGCAAAGTTGTTCTTGAAACCTGATGCAACCAATTGGCAGTTCTTTAAACAATTTGTTTAACTTGTGTCCAAATGTCTTCAGGTTTTAGTGCTTACAGGTGGCTACTTTAGATTTACACTTTAATTTTGAGAAAGATCTAAACTGGGAACACTGAATTTTCAGTTTATCATTTGCTGTTAAAAAATGGAAAGCTCAAAGTTAAAGTAGCCAACTACTGGAAAGAGTTGGCACCTGGCTTTTTAATTTTTAAACATTGGGGGGTTTTGTGCAATGAGGTTATAAAGTAAGAGTCTGACTTCAGGACCACAATCAAGAAGAATGAGCTCTTAAGGATGGCAGAATCACTGATGGGAAGCTCACTTGGTCCAAAATCCAGGTTTGGTCCAAATAAACAAACAAAAGTTTGGATGCTTGTCTGAGTTTTTTACCTGCCTTGGGGCTAGAGATGTCATGAGAACAGATTCTCTCATCACAGCTGCAGCACTGCCAGTCCTGGCCATGGATGAAATATCCAGGAGAACAATCTTTCTTACAGAGCTCTGGGGCAGGGGAGGGAAGTAAGGGAAAATAGGATGGGGATTTCACAGTCTTTCAAATTTGATTCCAAAACTGGGGGAAGATGCAGAGATTAGAAAGGAAGCACATTTTTTACTCTACTTGGGTTTTGGCTGTAGTCTTCAATGCCACTTTTTACTGCAACTGGCAGAGTATGCGGCAGCTCAGAGTCAACAATCACAGAAAGAAAGGTGTAACTGCTTCTAAAGTTTAGGCATAAAATAACAAACATAACTAAGTTGCATAGGTCTATGACATGTAAGTAAAAAAAAAATTATTTTTTTTTTTCTTCTCATAGGCTACATATTGAGAAATGAAGCTCCTTCTTCTTCTCAAGGTGTTGGGTTCTGGGCCTTTTGAAGGGGGAGGTTCCAATCCAGCTGTGCCATGTCTGTGTGTCTATGCAGACACACCCTCAACTACAAAATCATGGATAGGATAAAGACCTATTTCCATTAAGGCTATAAATCTCACCAAACAGGAAATCAAACAGAAAATAAAGTATTACCATGTTAACATGACAGGATCAGATCCTGAAAAAGAAATAAAGGAAGGTTGACTTCAAAGGAAATTTGATCTGATTTAGGGCAGGAGAATGCTGCTGTCAACTATTTGTCTAAGAATAGGCACATTGCCTAACAAGGACACTCTTGTCTGTTTTAAAATCCCTTCTCAGTGCATTAAACAACATTTATTAAGCGTGTGCATACACAGTGCAATAGCACATGTATTTAGGGCATGCACAAAATAATTTGATCCCCATTTCATCTCATTGGTACTGCAAAAATTTCACTGCAGTAATAAAACAAGCAAACAAAACAAAACAAAACAAACAAAAACAAAAAAAAAAAGAAAACCAAAAAAGCCCTGGTTCTTTACCTCTCCTGTCATGTTGCATTGGGTCACTCGGTGCCACATGATGTGATATCATGTTGCTCAATGCAAGGAGACACATGTCCCTTCTCATTGGAAATTTAAAGAAATGGAGCTTACTTTTCCCCTGTGGGAAGCTATGCAGGTCAGGTGCCCAAGACTTGCTATGGGAAGTTTGATATAATCTCAGTTTCAGTACCTACATATTTCAAATCTGACGGCATTTTTGAAAGGAAACGTGTTAGATGCCACAATTCAGCTGTAACACAGTATTTAATAAAGATAGCATAAAAGGAATATAATTCCACAGCTTATGTTCCCTGTCACGGTGTGCACTGACACAGATTGCCATAGAGACTCCTTTAAACAACACTTTTTAAACATACTTTTTGAAATATATAGTATGGAACACAAGGGCCCTCAGAGAAACCTAACACCGCTGAAAGCACAGGGGTATAGAATCAAGGGAAGAGAACTGATTAATGATGAAGCCAAAATAAGGGTTTTTTTGGATGAAAAATAGTGAAACTGTTAAGCACAGAGAATATAGATAAGGAAAAGGCACAGGACCTGAGGCCAAGTTCTCCTCTCAGTTACACTAGCATAATTGTGGAATAATTCTGTTTTAATTAATAGAGTTAATATGATGAGAATGGAATTATCTCCATAAAGAGCATGATTGAAACATAACAGTTGAACCAGCTTTGAGGCAGCCTCTTTAACGTGTGGAAAAGAAATATGCATTCTCCACAGTCCCACTTTACAGGTAGAGAAACAAAAAAAAAGGACTAAAAATTCCCTTTGGCAGGTGAAAGTCCAGCCTAAGACCAGTGAAACATGACAAATTCCAGTCCAGCTCCTTCTCCACTTGGTTGCAATAAATAAATACAACTGAAGACTACCTTGGAAGCCAAGTGAAATATCATGCATGTAAAATTATCTTGCTAACATCATGGCATGTTGCTGTCTCACTCCTGAATCAAAAAGGTACAACTTTACAGTGTGTGGTTCTGTTTAGCATCATGATGGCAGCTTCAGTGTCACTAACATGTCTGTATATTTGGATGCTACTTCTTACAGGGGAAAATAGTCAAAAAAGTAGAAGCCTGAGGAGTAGAATCAGCAGAGATTTTACTAAATATATTTTTCCTACTGGTAAAAAAACACAAGGATTTATGGTATGGACTCTGAAATTATGATAATGCAAAAGCCCTGGTGTCACTGCAGTTTGAATCAGATGTTAAGGTAGAGAAAATAATGTTATTTGGAGGGTTCTGGTTGGTTGAAACCTTATGTCCAAGTTTTCTTAGTCTGCTGTGCTGTCTCACCAGGACTACACATTGAAGTTTTGGAGCAAGTGAGTTTTGAGCTACAAATTGCTGATTCGACTCCTTAATGGTTCTTTGGCTTTGAACAAGATAAGATGAAGGAGAGGAACATTCAGAGTTCTTAGACTTCATCTTATTTTACCATTTTCACACATTTCTGATAGAAAGAATGAAAACTTCATTTCCTTCTAAGTTCCACAGTCTCAGTCCCTAGTTATCAGTGAGAAATTACAACCTCAGTCTGTGCATGCACTCTGCTCTTAAACAAGACATCACATTTTATTTGATGTGGACAAAAATTGGTATTAGCCTGAATTTCCACTGCTCTTCTAGAGACAACAATAAAATCAATTATTACTAATTAAGAAACTCCTATACACACCTTGTCTTTCCCTGTGTTCTGTGAAGAACTACCAACACTACCTTAGAAGATATTTTTTTAATGTTTCTCGATCCACTTTCCTATCAGTGTCTGAGTGTTAGCAAATGAGGGTGGGAACTTTGGACAAATATGTTAAAGGGTGAGTTCAGGGCTCCTGGTTCTGCCTCAAGCTCTCACAATGTCCTGCCCCAAGCAGTAACACCCCAAAGCCCCAGATCCTTGAGAAGAACCAGCACTGCCATCTCATGTCTCCACAGCTCCTGACAGCAACAGACACTAAAAGGGCTGTTAAGAGATTAAAAGAAAATATGGAACAAAAGAAGTCAAGAATGGGTTTTAGATGGCAAATTAAATAATATTTTTATAACCAAGTTTTCATTTTCTCCCCCTCAAGACATACATTGCAACAGAGAGAAGTGTCTCATCTGAAAAGAAATAAAAACTCTTTATCTTCTTTTTACCCTTTTTCAGATGTCCTATCAGCTTAAAAATATTTTTATATGTATCTACACCAAGCTTTCTATGAAACTAAAAGGGATTTGTAGACTTTGAGGAATGCATTGATCTTCTCATAAACCACCCAAACTGTAGAAAACTCTATTAATGATAAAGCAAATGTTACATTTTTTCACTAGATGTTAGGAAATCAACGGGGGGAGGTATTCATAAAGAGGAGGCAAAACTTCCTAATGGTGCATTCAGTTAGGAGATATTTTAATATTGAACATCCCTTCGAATAATTCCATTTTCAAGAGGCGGGTGATGGGAAAGCCAAAGTTTTAGAGCCAGCTGCTCTTCTAGATAGCATCCCCCCAATTTTTAAAGGGGCAAAAAAAATATAAATAAATAAAAAGGGTAAGGAAAAGGCGTTTGGCAGGGGGTGGTGGGTCGGTGGGATCAGCTGCTCCAGCTGCAATCCCTGGTGCTGCTCTGCCCCCTGGTGCTGCCGCGGCCGCAGAGCAGCCGCCCGCAGAGCATCCCCCGCTGTCACTTCTCACTTCTCCGCCAAGTTCAAGGTCAGTGCCTAGCTATTTTCAGCTCATCTCTTCTTGATCCATGCAGAGAAATGACAAGGTAACGTGATTTGGGGTCAGCTGTATTACAGGAACCGTTACATAAACGGAGAAAGTGGAAATCAATCCCGGCTGACAGTGTCTTCGGGATAATCAGCGCTCACTCCATGCCGCTGTCAGCTCTCCTGCATCAAACACCATGTTACTTCTGTCACATCTCCTTAACAAAACCAGAGTCTCACTTTTGGCAAAGTAAATAAATATTTCACTCGGGCTTGCGTTTAATTCATTGTTTAGAGAACTTTAACACTTTGGACTTGCAAAGAGTCCTCCTTTGGAGGAGAAAAGACAGCTTACCCTGTCAGGTCCATTACTGCCTGCAAAGGACGCTGGCAAAGATACAGTCGACTCTTATGAAACACCCCATTCCTCATATTTTGTGCTTGATTTCTTTAAGCAGACAATTGTCCTCCAAATCCCCGTCACCGAGCCGACCTCGCCTTTCCAAAGTGCCTCACCTCACCCACGGTCACCCTGGCCTCAGCCACATCACAGCTCTTCCCCTAACGTTCTAGGACACCTTCCCTCAATTTGTCTGATTATTATTACTTCATCTGAACCATTCCCTCCCCTAAGCAGACATCTTCCCTAACGCAGAATTATGAACATATCATTTCACAAGATGTGCCGCGTTAGCCGCGTCTCGGTGGCAGCACATGGTGCGTCGGTTTAGGGGGAGAGCAGCGATTCCATCCCACCCACCTTGTGCTCCCATGGAACTGCCAAGCCCGCGGAGCTCCGCCGAGGAACGATTTGCCATAATATTAGTTGTCAGTAAATTCAAAGACGGAACTCCTAAAGCTATAAAATGGATTAGAAGCAATTTAAAAAAGAATTAACAAACTAGAGTAAGAGTATACTGTCAACAAACAAATGCTTCATCATAGCACTGTAATTTGGAATTTTAATTACCCCTCTGCTTCTGTAACAAAACAATGTCTGAACTGGCAGCCATTTGAATCTCTCACAGGTCATTGAGCATTCTAGTTAATTACTCTATGAATAGCCTGTTTTTCTCCCCTCTGGAAACACGTTTCTAATGGCAGTCAAGGTCTGACAAATGTGTCATCTACATAATTAGCTAGGAAGCAACACAAAACATTAAACATGCTTTGTGCCGACAACTATCAAAACATTTCATTTGTTGTCAATTATTCATTACTTTGTAGGTTCTGAAGGGGTTGTTATTATGAAAATAAGTCCAGATGCTAACAAGGTTAGAGTTTTTTATTCAAATTAGTAATCAGAGGACTAACTTTAAAAAATGTGTCTTGTGTACGTTTATGGCAGCGTTCAATCAGCACTAAATTATAAACGAATTTAGCTAAGTTCAAGTGAAAATAGCCATGGCAGAGCACATACACTAATTTGTGGAGTTGTAGCTCTCTTTGAAGTTTTAGGATCTAAGCTGAAGTAGCAAACTTTCAGAACCTTTGGCAAGACTAATTTGTGCTTGGTAAATAGAGTAAAGATTTTCACAGCGTGAGATAATGTAAGATTGCAAAAAAAAAAAAAAAAAAAAAATGAAAAAGGGAAAAAAATGGAGGGTTTTGAACCTTTTTTCTACCCTTCTGTCACACTGAGTAAAAGTCAAAATCAGCAATTCTGACTCATATAATATCTTGTCTGAACTTCAGTTTGGCTTAACAAGGAAGCCAAACCAGTTACATTCACCACTCCCTTAATAAAGCTGAAATGAATTTATCCTTGCTTTCAAGAAGAAATGGGTGCTGGTTATTTCCTTTTTCTATGATCTCATTATGATGCTGCCTGTCAAGCTACGCTGCTGAAATGGTACAGTGAAACTGTGGGGAGGAGGAATAAATGGGGAGTTGAACAATAAAATTAACTTCTTCCTTTTTAGCCAGAATTATTTCAGCTGAAGTGCTCTGATGTAAATATACAATAAAGAATATCTTCTCACAGGGCACATTTAAGGAAATAGACTCAAAAAGAATATTATTCACAAAAACAAAAGGCTTGTTTTGAGCCTGAAAACACATCTGCCCACAAAATATTGGTCCTGTAAAAAGGTTGGGAGGCAAACCTGAGAAAAATCACTTATTGAAGGTAAGCTGAGCCCTAAAATAGGCACATGCATTAATATTCTGTTTTCAGCCTTTAAGTCAGAGGACTTGATGGTATGGAGAACATACATGAGCATGTAGGGGGACATCTGTGCAGGCTGAGGGCCTCTGCCCCGGAGCCAGAGCAGCTCCTCAGGTAGGGAGCAAGGGACACAGGCACTGAAATGGATGAAAAACTGGAGTCAAGGGCCAAGGGAGACAGTCTGTGAGCACCACACTCAGCAGAGAGCAGATCTACATTTTCGAAGCACAAAACCAGTCTGAATACAGTAGGGGACATATGACACACTTCATTTCTCATTTTCCTGCCCTGGAAATGAGAATGACTAATGTTACAAAACAGATTTGTTTTCTTTTAGCAATATTTATGTTCAAGAAGTAAAACTGGACTGTGTTTGTGGACCCACTGTTTTCATACTTACCCTGAAATACCTGGAGCAAACAAGGTGTTAGCTTGCATTTATTAACATTTCCCACCCTTGTCATGGGAAACTCATATATTTTCCTATATCTGTCCCTGTGCTATTACATGATTTGTGTACACCTTGAAGGGAACACAGCATTTTTCCTCTTTAGAGAGGAAACAGACACAAACGTGGCTGCATCTATAACAGACCAGCGCATGGTGATAAAATTTGCAGAGAATAAAGCCTGGGCAGTCATTATTAGATCACAGTAAAGAGAATATTTTTCAAAACTACATCAGGAGGCGGTTTTCTGCTTTTAGAAATATTTTGTCAAGATCTGCTTTTTCCTACAAGGAAAAAAGTAAACTGTGGAAAGAAAAAAATAAAAAAAACTATCTTCAAAAACTTTCTCTAAATAAAATACATTATGAAAGAAGCTCTGATGATCTCGCAGAGATTGAAATAATCCCTTTTTGAGCTAAAACTACCCATAGCAATGGAACTGAAAATACTCTAAAAGAGGGCTGGAGACTGTCTTGCAATTAACATTAAACAGATAACATATTTACGAGGAAGTCAAAATATTTTGGAAGCCGATAATCCTGTAAGCCTTAACGTGGTATAAAAACAACAAATAAATGCAAAGTGTTACTGTTACACATGCCTGCCTGATCAATGGTTTTCACATATTGATCTATAAATGGAGTTGACAGTCTGTGTTGGCTGCACATTTTCCAAGCAGCTCTATTTTTGTACAAAACCAATACGGGCAATTACCTTTGTTTGAGATGCCAAGTCTTATCAATTCAATGTGATTTAGTGTCATTTTAATTAAATATCAGGATCTACTTCAGGACAATCTATACAAACAAAGCCTCAAACTTGACTATAAGCTTGATTTGAAGTAAACATGTACAAGCCCTGCAATTTCAAAATATGGCTCAAAAACTCTGCTAAACAGAAGGTTTATATTTTTAGCAAATTTATTTCTGTCTTTTTGGCTAGCCATAACTTTGGCAAGTGTTCTACGATCACAGGAGTAAGAAACAAAAGAAGATTGCTTCCCATTTCTCTGATAATGTATTAGGGAGATAAATAAACCTACCAGTTTGTTTAACCTAATCAGACAAAGCTCTAATACATTAACATTTTGGAATGTCTAAATAGGTTCTAATTCTTAATATAGACACCAATAAAAAAGACATTTCATTGTTTGAAGTTGTTTTGAATGAAACAAAATGCATTTCCCTGGGGTTTAACAGATGAAAATAGCAAATATTCATTTACATTGCTAGTTCAGATGCTACCATTAAGCACAGAAAGAGCCTTCACTTGCCACAGCCTGTGTCCAGTTTCATGATTTGTGCTCTTTAGGCTCTACATTAATATCAATTTCAACCTTTACACAAAGCTCAGGCATTTCAATTGAAATAAATAACATAAACCCCCAATAATCTCTTGTGTGTTTAGTTCCTGCCTCCCGCATTTGCATCTGCACCACTATAAAATGCACACGTGCATACGGCCCTGCTGATGTAGGATGCACATCCTTCCCTGTCACACCACAGAAAATAATCTGTTCACCTTCAAAAGTATAGCCCCAGGTGTGTTTACAAGCACCGCAGCACATGCTTCAGAATACAGCAAATCCCTCAGAGAAAATTAGGCATTTTTCTCCTCAATAAATCACCACTCATCTTTCTACCTTTGTGCCCGGTTTACGCCTTTTGTTGTCCAGAGTGGGCATTTCCTCTTTCCAAATAAGTTTTAGAAATCTATATTTCTATTGATTGTTCAAAATGTGCCAAAGGCTGATTGCCTCAATCCACTAAAGTCAGTAGGTTTTGCATAAGTTGAGCAAAAAGCATTTGACCCATTTATAAATAAAACAGAATATGTTGCACACACCAAACATGGACAGCAAAAGGGTAGTATGGAATCCTTTATTCATCTGCTTCTAGTTTTTAAAAAGAAAAATCTCTCGAATAATAGGACAAAAATACTCAGTCAATGTAAAAATAGAAAATAAACATAATCAATGGATACCTTGTGGATTATATCCATCATATAAACAGAGGCAGACTGTGAAAACAGAAAATTTCCAAGTAGAAAGATGAGGATAAATCCTTTTTCTCTTCAAGCACAAAATTATTAGCTTTGATTAATATTCTGGCAATAATGTGTTTTTTTAGCAGGGATCTGTGTGCCTTTAAAAGCAAAAGAGAAGACTGTGTAGAAAAGTGCAATGGGAGAAGTGCCTTGATTTTGAAAACAATATTATTAAATTTATACATACACACACACATATATATATGCACACACATATGTATGTGTGTACCAGTTGGGCCCTCTCTTTTAAGACACTTGGAAAGATAGAAGATACTCCCTTTCATTACTTTCCCCCAAATCCTTCACAAGTCACATGCCCAGATATGTCAGCACACGGCTGATGCACACAATTGGTATTTCACTGTTCCTTTAACTTGCTGCATTTAAAGCCCACAGTTGAAAGCATTTGGATCCTTAGGAATTTTGCTTTTACTTTGGGCGTTAGCAAACAACTTTAAGAGGCTTATTTAAGTAAATACGCCCAAACACTTTCAGCCTGTCAATATCTAGTCAGAAAATTCTGCATGGCAAAAAGAGATGAAAAGAATTGAAACAGAAAGGAAATTAGTAGCATGGCAGGCTTTCAATCTATTATGTCGGAGCCAAGTTTGGTTGGTAAAATGACATATACTCGGTAAAATTCCTCTTTTATGTAATTAGCTACTAAACAAATGTAACACAAAGCAACTTTCCAGCTCCCAGCCAGTGAACATATATTGCACCTGGTGTGGTTGTTGGGATACGGCAGTGAATATTTATGTCTAATTTAACTTTTTAGAGCCCTTGCTCTGTAACAGTCCAGCATACTATCCCCCAAACTAAAGTTATGTAACAAGGTAATATCAACAATGAGAAACTGCATGATAAAATCCTGCCCAAAAGTGAAAAATGCTAATTTTGTCTCATTTAGCAGCTGGATACAGAAATGCTCATTAGTTTTAAGAGGGTTAATCCTTTTAACTTTTGCATATTGATATGCCAATTATGCCTAATTGTACAAGAGGCATCAGTCAAGGTAATAGTGCATAAACACATGAAAGTTATTAAGTACATCCCAACATGTAATAAAGTAGGTGTTAATTGGTAGCTGAGTTCTGCAGGCTATTGAGGTGGATAATTCATTGAGAGATGGATCACTTGTAATTTCTCTACATAATTCCTTTTGCAGTCTCATGCTGTGATGTTTTCATGCTTGTCAAAAACAACTGCAGCCTAGTGCCTTTTGTTAAACACAGCCAATAAAATGTTAGGCACCATTAAATATACTTAACTTTTAAACTTTTTCAAAGGTACAGTTCTTCCTGGTATTCATTACAGTATTCCCAGTAAATTATTATAAGGAGTGATCCAAGTTTTTGGTGGAGGAACACTGCAAGTCAGATAAAAGGGGGAGACATATACAGTGTGTCTGAAGTGAAGAATAAAATTTAAATAAATGGCAAATGAATATCTTATCAGCTGCTAAGATCTAAAAAGATTTATCACTCTAGAAATATAAGGTGAAATTAGTTAAGTTACACCAGAGAAATGAATCACTAGAATAACTTATTTCTAAATAAGTCTAAATTTTGAAGTTTAATTTTGAGTAAAAAAAGAAAAGAGAATACTGGAGGTCTTGTGGCTTTCCTCCATTTAATAACTTTGTTTAAAAGCTGAATATTTCATAGAAATCCATTACATCAACAGCAAAAAAATAATGGTTGGCATGGTTGTGAGAAGTGGTTGAGATCTGGGACTCTGTCCCCAGCTAACAGAGTTTTCTCCCTCATTTGCATTCTCTGAGAACAAAATGGGTCTGGAGTCCAAAAAGTGGCTAACATTGCATAAATAATTTTGTAACATCATATGGCCTCAGCTGCAAGTTGCCACCATTATGGAAGAAAATTAACCAGGGGAGACTCATACCAATCAGTTTGTTTAGTAGCTCATGAGGAGTACAGGATCAGGATGCAACTGGCAGTAGAGTTCATCACTAACTATTTAATTTAAAAAAAAATGCTAATGGATAAAAAAATTACTCAACTCCTTTGACTCTGTTAACTATTGAAATAATAGCATAAGTTCAGTGTCTGATTTTTACACAATTCATTCAGTCTTAGAGCAAGACTTATTTCTGTGACAAAGTTGTTCTTTATTTGCAGTTTGAAATTTCTATTTGTTTTCTTCTTGTCTGCTTTTGAAGTCTGCCTTTTGAGAAACTGTGATGTGTGTCTGAAACTGGTAGTGTCATTCTCTACTTAATTAAGCCATACTTAAGTGCTGTTGCAACTGAGAGTTTAAATGTTGAGTAGATGTTATGATCATGGCCACCAAAGCCAAATTATGTATTTCTTGAAGGAAAATTGTTATTCCAATGCCTAGAGATACTCCTAAGAATGTATTAGTGGCTTTAAATCCCTCCTTTCAAAGGATCATAATGAAACCAGTGCCTTAACGCACATAAAATGATTCCACAGATTTTAAAAAGTTGGAAGACTCAGAAAATATTAGGAGTATTTTACTTACGGGCTCGGCGACTTTCACATTCTCAGAGAGAATCATAGATTTGCTTTGGCTCAGCCTGTCGTGGTGACTGTTGGAATTTTTGATCCTCATTTGAACAGCCCCTGTGCTATGATGGGAAGGATTAGGCTTTTCAGAGGCTGTATCAGAAGTTGAAGACCTTTCCATGATTGCTGGGTTGACCTGAAGAATGTAAAATAAGAGGATTAATCTAGGGACTCCTCATACAAAAATGTATCAATGCCAGGTCTGTGTCACTTGCAGTCAGGAGAAGAAGCTGTCTTATCTTGCTGGCAAGATCTTGATCATCTTTGAACACCAGGATAACTATCAGCTCTGTCAGCCTGTAGTTTTATTATTGTCCTTATCACTCTCCTATCCAAACTGCCTTGCAAGAGTTAGTTTATGTAAAAGATTATCCTTATCTCAAAAGCCATTCTCCTCCATGGTGTAATCTCCCTGCAAGCCTCTGCCACGTCCAGCTGGCAGCCACTCCACTTTGTCTTTGGCCCTGCTCACACGACACATTTTAAATCTTGCAAAGGGAAAGGACACGCTGTGAAGCCAATTAACATATCTTACCTCCACAGTCCCACACGGGAGAGCTACAAGTGCATCTCAGGGCACTCTGCAACCCTGCTAGTGTCCTAGAGCCAAACCTGGAGCTGGTAAAATAGCCCTTAATTTTCACAATTCTACCAGCAGCACAGATGAGATTTTTGTTTCTCTGTCCATTTCTTAAACCTGAAATTGAGAAATGGCTGAGCTCTCAAGCACTTGGATGGGGGGAGCTGACCTAGAGTGATCACGGTGTTGCTGTTCAACCTCCCATTTTGGTGTTAGAACAACTCAACAAACTCCCTTCTAGCTAGTCAAAGTCCCAAAACATCTTTTGTAGGCAAAAATTGCTTTATATTCCCTGTAGAAAACAACAAGACAGTGATGTACAGCACTTGATCTGTTTTCCTCCCTCCTTGCTCACCCTCGTACTACTACATGTAGTTCGTGGGTGCAGCAATCTACTGAGAGTCACAAGAAAACTGGCTCTTTATATTGCTGTGTAACCACATGAGAAAATGTGTAAGGAAGAGATACCACACAAGCTGAAATAGCTGGTTTCCCAACTATGGAGCCAGGGAAGTGGAAATCCATTTAAGTGCAGTTATAGTATAAACTGTTGAAAAATCAGCGTTTTCCAAACGGGTTGGAGAGCGTGGCTGTTTCTAGCAACATCCCCACAATTTCTGAAGGCTCTGAAAGATTAAATTCTTTGATTTCAAGAAAGCCCATTACTATGAAGACATCAGTGCAGAGAACACACTGAGTGTGATGGTAAGAGAGGGAGATGGGGAGCTCTGCTGCACTTCTCTGGGCAGGACCACCGCCTGTGCAGGTGGGAGGACACAGCTCCCACAGCTTCAGGCTCTCTTGGCACTGATAAATCTTTCCTCGTAGCAAATTGCCCTTAATTTAGAGGATGATAACAACAGGTCATGCAGTTAGAATAGCTGAGGGTGGAAGAGACCTTGGTAGGTCATCTGACCCAACCTGCTCAAGCAGGACCACCTAGAAGTGGTTGCCCCAGACCATGTCCTGAAGGCTTTTCATAGAACCATAGAATATTTTGGGGATTGGAAAGGACCTTGAAGATATTTCTAAGCCCCTGGCATGGGCTGGGACCCTCAGGGGAATTTATACGCATTCATGACAGCTGTCTTGACAATAGAAAGAAGGAAGTGCTTTAATACTAGTCCATTACTCACTCAAAAGGATGTGCCATGGTAGAAACACTGAATTTAATCATACATAAAACAAAGCTTGTGCTTATTGGCTGTTTCCTCCATTGACTCAGTTACTCAAGGATCTCCACAGAAGTTGAACCTCAGGTTATAGAAATTAGACTAAAGCTGTTAAGAACATGCCTGCCTATAACTGCTGCAGAGCTGGTGTATTGCACTTGGGAAAACTCTTTCCAAGGATTTTTGGTGGGCAGCACTGTGTGTTCTCCCTCCCCAAGACATTTCTCACCACCCTTCAGAGCAGTCAGCACCCAAATCCATGTCACAGGGACACTTTGCCATTTTGGCAGTAAGGATTGCAGCAGTTCCCAGGAGGAAATTATTTCTTTCCTCCTCCTAAACTTGGAGAGTCAAATCATTTTGTATTTCATGTTGGTATCAAATCAAAATTGCTTCTCAACAGATTTTCAGTAGGCTCCAGGCTGGAGAGCGGATCAGACTCGAGAGACGAGAGCAGCACTGGCTCTGTCACGGATCCAATGTTTGGCTGGAGCACATCGCTCAGATTTTCTTCTGAAATCTCCCACCTATAAAACTCTGACATATCCCTTCTTGGGAGCTTTATGAGTTTTAATTAGTTAGTCTCTGTCTGGTGTTGTCAGTACACGATATGTCATAAAAGAGTTTAATAGTGTGACAAAGTCATGCCCTGGATCACAAGTAGGAGCACAGTCAGTAAATGGCAAGGCTGCAAAGACTTCTGAAACTTTGGATTCTAATCCCATGGAACCTTGGTTAATTTTCCTGAAAATTTGAACTAATTTGTATGCATCAGAGTATTAAAAGGAGGTTTTCCAAGATTTAAAAATTGTAGGAATTATTATAAAAGAAAACAACAACACCACTCAAAATGGAACATTTCCACCATCAGATTTGTCTTAATGTAAAACATAGTGAGATCCTGCAGAACAGGAAGGAGGTCTGGCGTAATATGGAAGAAAGGTACAAAAATTGTGCCCTGAGGATTTTCAGGTAGGGATTCTTTGCTGTCCAAGCTCCATTCAGACTCCTGACAGCGTTACCAGCCCTGCATGCCAGTAGATGGCACCCTGAATATGAGCTCCACAAATGCAACAGCAAGACATTTGCATTTGAAAGGAAGATTTGGTAATCCTCACACTCTGCCATGCCTCTGTTTGTTTGTTTGTTTGCTTATTTTTGTTCTTTTTTTTATTATATATATATATTTTATTTTTTTTAAATAACAGGGGGAAAGACCATCAGGAAACAGATAAAGCATTGTCAGAAAACATAAAAAGGATCCTATCTTCTACATTTATGAGTTGGTGCTTCCAAATTGTTATTAGAAGCATCAGGGCCAAGTTTGGGCTGGTTTTGCAGGGGAATTTGTTTCACTTCCTTTGGAAGGCAGAGCTGCCAAACCCCGTGCAATTGCTTGTGTGGCACTCCATGTCCATTATATAATTAGCTAATTTGCCTTTTGGCAAACAGCTAGCATCTGGATAAATTTTAGTTTTGAAACCTCCTATGGTTGATTTGCTAGAGAAAGGCATTAAACCAAGACAGAATTTCCCCTCTTCTCCACTCAGTTGTTTAGAGTGCTCCTGGAGTAAAAAGGCAGGACAGCTTTGAGACATTAACCTAAGAGAAGGGAAACAAGGAAACACACTCAAAATTCCCCTTGGAAATATTTGTTTTGGGGTACTGTGGAACAGAAGGGGCAGGTTGGAAAAGGGTGAGGAATAATCAGGGGCAAGAAAAATCCTGGATGTGAGGATGGATGGGTGACGCAGGAAGAGAAAACTGATGGAGCAGGGAAAAGAGGTTACAGTAGGTATGAGGAATGAGAAATTAAATTTCTGGAGTGTGAGTAAATCACTTACTTATGGGGAAAGAAACACCACTGAGCTGAAGGAACAAAATCACCTTTTTGGCTGTGGCAGCAAAACCAATTCAGTCCTATATAACCAGTGACTTTCAGAGATACTTCAGGAGGTCAAAAGCCTTCTTTGAAGGTAGAAGTGGTTCATCCTTTAATAAAATTTAGAGCCTCAGCAGGTCAAGTCTTGCAGTGGCTTTTCCCACAGATGGGTCTGAGTGTTTGGAATGCTCCAGGAGGATGTAAGTCTGCTCCAGTAAGTATCATAGAACCTTGAAGTGACAGAGATTGAGTCATGCCAGAGCTCGGTCACCAACTACAGGGAAAGCTGTCTGATAAACAGTCAAGTGGCATTTGATGGTTCCTGAAGAGCCTAAAACCCCTATTTCTAAATGTACAGCTGACTTTCAAACACATGGTGTGGAAGTAAGGAGTGTTATAGAGGTGAAAAATAAAGGTTATTGTGGACGCAAATCCATAGACACAGCAAAGCCATCCCACATCCAGCCCAGGTTTAGAGAATTGCACAGCAAACGGTGAAGATCAGATCACAAAGTGTGGGGAACTGCCAAAACTATTCACCAGAAGATTTTCTGTATTGTTTCATTTTAAAATTGAGCTTTCATAGAATCATGATGTGAAAATATGTCAATTGTTTTTGTTTGATGGGGAAAAATTATTTTTGGTCCTTCTGAAAAGTGAAAGGAGATGACAAAGGAAACAAAATAAAATTAAACCCTTCAGTTGTTATTTAGAATTTCCATCAAAAAAGCAAAAAACACATTTTAGATTTTTTGAAAAAATGAAGATAGTGAATTACTCTTATCTCTATCATTCTTAAACCTTAAACTATGGTTTCTTACAGCATGTCATGGACCTAGAATGAGTTTCATATTAAATTTATCAGTATTTTATTCCATTTTATACATGCTGCTTTGTCCAAAAGGTGACCCTATAACAAGTGGACTGATTGGTACTAGCCATGAACTTTATTTCTTGAGTTTTGGTGCAGTACTGGTAAAGTCAGTACATAGATTTTCTACAAAGCAGACAATTAATTCTTCAAGAAACAAAAAGCTAACAATATTTCCAAGTTTTGGCTTGAGCTACACTTACATTTCCTGTAACTACTTACAGTAGAAGATAAAATGTAAATGATAATTTAACAGTATCTTGTATCAGAGAAGCTGTGGCTGCCCCATCCCTGGAAGTGTCCAAGGCCAGCCAGGTTGGATGAGGCTTGGAGCAACCTGGAATAGTGGAAGATGGACCTGCCCATAGCAGGGACTTGGAACAAGATGGCCTTTAAAGTTCTTTCCAATATACATAATTCTAGGTTTCTGTGATTAAACACTGTAACATGTACTTATCTCAAAAAAAAAAAAAAAAAACCCAAAACCAAAAAGCAAACCAACCAAAAAAACCCCTGATTAATATGACTTCTCAAATTTGTTGTTCAAGATTATGACTTTAAAATAATATATTTTTCAATATTTATAAATAAGCTTTTAATTTCTCCTACGTTTTCTCCTTATGACTTGCATAATGAACATGAAAGTTCTGGACATAGCAGAGAGCAAACACTGCAAAATTGAAGTGCATCTTGTTGCATTGACTAATTAAAGTATCTTGCTCAAGAACACAGAGTACTTGAAGAGCATACACAAAACCTAATGCAACAATATCACAGAAAGATAAAAATCAGCAATAGGGTCACCATCACACCAGACCTGTGAGCCTGCAAAACCATCAAAATGGAAGCAGAAGTGGCAGTTAACAACTGAAAAAAAACAAGAGAATGCCAGACACGTGGTGAGTTGGAGCACTCCTGTTAAGGAGAACATGTCACTGTGTCTGTGAAAGTGTTTATCACCAAAATCAACACACCTATGCAAACATTGCTGCCCTTGGCCTGTGCTACACTGATATCTCTGCTGAGGCACAGCTTAGGGCAGCAAGTGCTTAAACACACACAATGATAGAAAATAAAGGTGCACAAATGAAAAAAACCACAAAACCTACATGTAAAGAAAGAGGATAACCATTAAATTGTTCCATAGTCGTGGTTTTTTTGTTTGGTTTGGTTTTTGGGGTTTTTTTTTGTTGTTTTTAGTTGATTGACTGGTTGGTTGGTTGGTTGATTTTGGGGGTTTTTTTGGGGGGAGGGGTTTGTTTGGGTTTTTTGTTTTGTTTTATTATTATTCCTATCTGCAGTTTGCTGTGTCTATTTAATTTCAGCCGTCCCCACCACGCTGCTCTCAGAGCTGACACATCCCACCCCTGTGTCCAGGGCAGAGACACAAACAGGAATGGCTGCTGAGGGATGCAGTGTCCTGGGCTGGTGCCTGGGAGTCTCCTGAAGCCAGTTTATCTGAGTACTGGAAAACAGAGAGACCCACTGGACTGAAAATACAAAGCAGATATAACCTTCCTATAACTATTCACTTGCAAAACATATCATGTTCTTAAGAAGCAGCATTAATTTCAACCTTCACTTCTACCTTTAATCAGAGCAGGAGATCAGGAATGACACAATATCAACCACTGCCTGGTTCTTTACCCCACTTTTGTGTGTTTATATCAGATAGATAATAAACCAGAATTTAGTGTCGGGTTCAGCCTGCTGTAAAATGCTAAATGTTCTAAAGTCAGCAGCTCGGTTTCCCTTATCACCCAAAACTGCCATCTCATCTCTAAGTTGATGCACGCTAAATCCTACAAAAAACATGTCCATCAGCATTAATTTTCACACCCTCTTTTAATTTGTTAACTTGTTGCAGCCATATGTTTTTTAGACTTCTGGTAGTGTCTCAGAGCAGACAACACATGGGGCAAGGATCATGGAGGTCCTTTAAAAGCTTCCTTTGTAATTATTCTTTTTCTAGTCCAGTACTTGTAGACTTACTGCAAATAAAAGCAGAAATGGTCCACTACAATTTATATATATAGTTACCCATCTCTCTGCTGTGGTCAAAGAGAAGAACAAATAATCTTTTATGCTTTGTTTGGAGCCATATCTCACTGTCCAGAATTTCTCTGTTACCATGTGTGGCATAAGCTGCCTGAACCATTATCCACAATTTTGTATACTCTGAGGTATATCATTCACTCTCTATGAAGCATGCACCTGAAGGCAGATTTCCCAACACAACTTGACCCAAATCATATAATCAGAGGATAACTGAGCTTGGAAAATACCTCTATCACCATCCTTAGGTCCATCACTAAACCATGTCCCTAAGCATCCCATCTACACGTCTTGGAACACTTCTGGGGACTGTGATTCCACCACTTTCCTAGGCAGCCTGTTCCAATGCTTGATCACACTTTCAGTGAAGGAATTTTCCCTAAAATCCAATATAAACTTCCCCTGACACAACTTGAAGCCATTTCCTCTTGTCCTGTCTCTTAGCAGACCTTCTAGGGAATAACTCAATACAAGAGTAAAGCATTAAACAAGTCTTTAGGCAGAAAACCTGTTGTCTCTGAGATTTCAACCTGATCCTTGATATGATGACAATTTCAACCTCTTTGATTTATTCTCTTATATTAAGAGAGGGCTATATTTTACAACAACACTAGCTTAACAATTACATAATTCTCACAAGAGAAATCTCATGTACTAACTTAATACGTGTTGTAGGAACAACATGTGTTTTCATATAACATAATTTCTTTCTGGTTTATGCAATACAGAAAAGAAGGTTCCTGGCAGGTCTTAAAGGTCTGATTCTGATTTTGAGTTCCCAGTGAACCAGCTGAGGCTGATGGGATTACAGGTGAGCAATAGCAACATCAAGCACCCCTGAGGAGGAGAGACAAAGAATTCATTGCATTATGGAGCCAGGCAAGGAAATGCACTTTGTAACATGAGGTAAGAGCACAGACTTGTCCCATTGTACTGAAGCAATGATTTTGTTTCATTTTGGGTCTAAGAACGTACTTAAAGTTTTTGATGACTCAGCTCCTAAAAAGTTAAATATTATAATAATTTCTTATTCCTGAGGGTTTTCCACATTTCCACACATATTATTCTCTTCCTACAGCAGGTCCCAGAGCCACATGAGTACAGCCTGCACCCCATGATACCTTACAGACTTGTACAATTGGTGCTTCAGTGATTTCCTGCCCATTGACAGACGGGCTAAGACTATGAGTGGCTTATTGAAGATTTACTGCAGCCTTTTTCTAATTTTTCAGCAAATAATGCCACACTGCAAAACTGAAAAAAACAAAAAAACAAAAAAAACCAAACCAAAAAAACCCTACCAAACCTTAAAATGATCAAATAAAAATAACAAAAGGCTTATATCAATATACCATATACCCATTTTCTAGCTGGTGGCAGCAAAGTATCTTATTCAAATATATTCAATGGAAATATTATTAATTTTTACAAATTTTTGCTTGATTTGTCTCCAGGATTAAATGAAAAGAAACATGAAGAGAGAAAATTTATGTGCCTCTTCTGGACTGGCAACAGGTATCAATGAAGATTTAAAAGGGGCCTGAAGTCCTCCTTTGTGTTATTCTGAAATTTCATAGAAGATGACAACTCTCAGTCTGTTCCCTTCTATACATGAACAAACCCTTAAAAGGAGCAGGACAGATGACCAAGGAAAACAGGGAAAATCTGCTTGGTCTTTGTAGGGCAGAGGCCTGTTCCCTCTGGAAATGCTTTCCTGTCTGGCTGGCAAAGGTCTGAGAATTAGAAAGAGAGGAGAATGGGAGAGTTACTGTTCCAAAGTTTTGTGGATACAACAACAAACTCTTTGCACCCACATTTTATGACTCCAGATCCAACAAATCTAAATAAATTCCCTGCACAAATAAAACTCAGGATTATCACTGGGCTATTATTGAAAACAACAATACCACATACAATAGGGTAAAAGAAAATCATTAAGTGACTTCATTTTGTCATGACTCCTCTTGCACCCCTTAGTTTCCTAATTATGTTACATGGGAAGGTCTCAGAAAAGGTAGCAGTAGTTTCAAAAGTTCTTCTGTCCCAATATATCATATAGGCTAGCATAATGGAGTCTATTTTCACCATTCCCATGTCAATTCAATATCTCAGCTTCCAGTGGAACTTGAAGCTAAAAGTATCCTGTATCCTTTGTGTACAGTTTGGCCTGCATATGTTCTGAGAACAGTTGTCCATAGCAGAAATTCAGTTGAATATGCAAAAGAACATGCCTGGGGGAAAAAAAAATGCTACTTCTAGGTCTTCCTGCTGGCAGCACCTTTCATTTCTTCCTGGATTGCTTCTGATCCACGACACCTGCCTCTATTTTCTGTGCTGTGCAAGCTAGGCTACAATCCTGATGGAGGATATTGGTTATAGACAGAGTATTAAAAACAATCTGAGTATCATCCTATACTCAGCACTTCTAATGTGCTCCCTATGACCCTGAACAGCAGGACTAGAATGGTTTGGACATGACACCGATGGCATTAAATAATTTACAACAGCATAAAATTTAGTAAAAATTTATAATTCATGCATTTAATTGGTTTAACACTAAATATGACCTAGTAAGTGCTAGAGGAGAATGCTTGGTTGTTCCTGACTTGTCCTACTCATAAGGAAGAAAATTTCCTCCTACCTCCTTCCTGTTTTCTAAAGGTTTATTTACTGCAGATAAGTACAGAGTAGAGCCATGTCTTTCCAAACACCTCAAGACTGACCAGTCTGAACTCATTTCACACCTGCACCTGATGCTTGTTTCACGGTAACTTTTTAGTTTCAAGCTGTCTAATTCAGAATTATATAAAAAAAAAAAAAAAAAAAGAAAAAAAAAAAAAAAAAAAAAAATCAATGTTTTCTCTAGGAAGATCACATAAGAATCACAAATTTTCCCCGGTGCTTGAAAGAAATCTGTTCCTATAGCCTAAATGTTCAGAAAAGTGTTGTTACTTTTAATGTTGCCAGATCTGAAGTGATGAGATACTATGGGAAAGGTTATTCTTGCAGTATTTACAGATACAAGCAGAAGCAGAAGTGACAGAAATTTCAAAGTAAGGCTGCTTGAAATACTTCCAGCTCAATTTTGCAGAACTTCTCCTCACAGAGATTTGGATATTCATCCAAGCTTTCCATGCTTACCTGAACTAGACATGTGGTGATGGTAATTTTGGAACAGCCCAAACTCTCTGGAGAAGTAGAAGAGTTTGTATCACAAGACAAACTGATGTATTAGAAAAATATTTTTTAAACACCTGAAAGCTTGCTGCAACTAGCCAAAGAAACAAACTTCCTGTGAGTTCTAAATTTCAGAGCTTAGCCACCAGAAATTTTGGGCTTATTTTGACAGGGCCAGGACTTTCACAAGGCCTGCTTGGGTAGGGTGTGACAGCTCCTTTGTGCCCTCCCCACAGCTCCACTGGATGATTCATTGGGAGAAAACATTTCACATTTATCGCTGAGTAAAACTACACACAAGTTTCATCTCACTCTACCTCTAAATCAGTCGGGCACTACTGAACATGTGGAACAGTTGTAAGTCATGCCTCACTTTGCCCTCCAGTCTTCATTTCCTGCAGCAGCACCATCCCCTGCACCAGAAAAAATGCCTTCTTGAGTTCTGTAAAGCCTTTGGTGAAGTAGCAACAGTAGTTTTAACCTCTTAGACGATCTCAAAGTTCCTCAGCTTAGTAGGTTCAATGCACATTTGCTATGACTTAGTCCTTTTTGCAGTTCCATACACCCATCATCCCACAGAAGACATCTGTCAAACTGAGATACTGAGATTATTGAATACCAAAGGCTTTAAATCTTCTCAGACTTTAAAAATAAATTAAAGAATAAAGTGAATTTATGATAAGCTTATTTCTCTTTTTATTTTTAACTTACAATAGAACTCTTTTTTTTTTTTTTTTGCTGACCCTGCCTGCCTCAGTAGTTCTACAAAGAGGAGGCTTGTCCTTTATCCCGACAGAGATGCCCTCCCTCCCTCCCACTCCCCCGATGATGTTTGACTTCCCGTGCTGTGCACATGAAACAGTCCCTCCCACCCTCTCTCCATCTCCCCTCATCTATATCTGCAGTAGTTTTTGCTCTGTGATCCTGCAGCTGTTCCCTTACTTCTTCTCACTGCTCCCACTTCCCATCTGAGGGAGGAAAAAAATCCTCCAGACACTTGTAATCTGTTCCCACACTCCATCTCCACTTTCTTTTGCAGAGCTCCTGGTGCTGCACTTCCCAGAGCCGCTGCTGTGAAATGCAGCAGAGACGGCACCTACAGTTAAAGGAGAAAACTTGTGAGCTGTGGCAGGAACCAGAAGGGGAAATTCTTTGTGGTTTGCTTTGAGCAAGCCCCTCTTCTGCATTTCATGGGGCCCCCAGTTTGTTTTCCTCACCAGCCACTGCTGCCACAGAACACAAGGCACCAGGGGTGTCTGCCCCTCCAGGCTGCTCCTCAGCAACACGTGGCAAAGAGAAGAGAAGACAAAGGCCCTTGTTCTGTGTGATAACATCTGATATCACATCCTGCAGCTAAGGCTGCACAGGGGAAATACCAGGGGTGCTGTGCCATCAAAAAAGTTAATTTCATAGACTCATATAATGGTTTAGGTTGCAAAGGACCTTAAAGATCATCTGTTTCCATCTCCCTTAACATGATTGCTTTGGTGATGCAAGTAGTTTGAGCATAGGCTCTGTTAATTATATTTAAATATTTTTGCTGCAAATGAAATTTTTTAGCAAGGGACCAGAAAACTTTATCTCACTAAGGTGGTTCAGGGGGATACCAGGAACATTTTCTGTACACATTTTCTGCAGGCCAGGAGGACACAGCCACCTTCATCCAACCACAGATGTGCTACACACAGCCAAAGCCAGCATCAGTGGCACCGCGAACATGGCAGGGCCAGAGCAGCCTGTGAGCATCAACACTCATAGTGAGACAGTCACAGCCATCCATCTGCCCCCAGCACTGCTCAGAGCAAAAAAAACTTAATGACTATTGCATTTTCCACTGGGCTTTTGAGGGAGTGTCCTCAAATCCCTTTTCAGATGAAATAGCTGCACTCAGCTCAAAGACACCTCTGCAGTCCTATGCACTTGAGTTAAAACACCCTTAGATTGCATCAACATTGTTCCCTAAATACCTGAATCTTGGGGCATGGTACAACTCTGATATCTTCATTTAACTTCTTTCATTCTTTAAATACTATGGAGTTTTCACTCCACATCTTAATAGATTCCCTCTTTTCAGCTACCCTCCCCCACCCCCACCCCCCAAGGATGGTTTTACCAGAGACCTAAACTTCAGAAGAAAATTAAAGCTAGAAAGGAAGTTTTCAATTTCAAACTCTGTGCAGCAGCTCTGAATATCTGAGGTGTCTGTGACTGCATCCTACTCAAGCAGGAGCTAATGTTGGGCTGTCCAAAGGAAATTCAAGAATGAGCTTAAGACATCACTTCCTCTAAGGTTCTGCTAAAACTTGGGGCACTCCTTGTCTTTTCCAGGGTTTAGGATTAATGAAGGAGGAGGAACTGACATGCTTTCACTTGGGCTGTTTCTGCTATTGTTGGCACTCCAAGAGCAGATGGATTAATGGTGGATGGATTAATGCTAAATGGGTTAATTCTAAATCTAAGAATCATCACAAGAATTTGATTACTCATTACTATACTTTGTTGGGAGTTTGTTTTTGTTCTAATAAATTCACCAAGAATGCAATGCACTGCTGATAATGGAAACATTAATCTCTCTGGATCAAACCTCAGCACTACTCAGCCAGACACACAAATGGCAGCATGTGCCAGAGCTCTGAGAGGTAGAAAGTGACATCTGATTTGACACCCTCCCAGGTGTAAAATATCAATTAATTCATAGCAAAACTATTTGCTAGAAATGCATTTTTGAGAGAGCCCAGGGAGGCTTTGATGGTGTTTGCTCTGGGTGTCCGTGGTGTGGCCATCTGGCTCTCCTGTTACGTGTGTGGGTTTGTCTCTGAGCCCCAGCTGCAGCAGAGACACGAGAAAGCTGATAGCTCCTGAACCCCCCAGTCTGGGGACAGACCCACCACCCATGGAGGTGACAGAACCCTCTCAGAGACAGAACTCCAGAGCTTCAACTGCTTTCACAAAATATCTCTGTCGTTTCCTTCCTCACCCCAAAAGGAAGAGAATTTGTAACATCCTGAGTAGCAAATAAACAAGTTCAGGTGCTGAGGGCTGTGTCCTGCCCAAGAGCACTTTCAGTAACTGGTATCTACTTCAGCACCAAATACAGCAGTGGTTTTGCTCAGGGTGTGGCAGCAAAAGAAATCTAAAACAAAGAACAAGAACAGATTTGACGTGCATCTCTTCAGCTCTAGGCCACATTCACTTCTGTCTTCCCTTCCTCCTTGTCTCCCCCTCCCCTCTTATCAGACTGTAGGTGTACTGAAAGCTGATGGACGTTTTGCAGAAGGAATCACAGGTCCCTTTAAGTCCATCTGTTCAAGGACTGTGCCTGCTTAGTGTATCAGACACAAGGTTTGGAAGTAATATTCATGAATACCACAGTAGAAACTCACAATACACAGCCTAACTGCAAGGGAATGGTTTAATATGTGTCAATCTCAAATGGCAAGAAGAGTTATATGGATCTTAAGCAACCTACCACCAACCATAGCAGCATCAAACTCAGTTAATTTATTGAAGAAATGCTTCAGTAAATATCTAAGCACTCCCTGAGTTAATGCAACTTGCACATACACACAGTAGCTTAGCAGATAATTCAGAGAATACAAATATCTATTTAAACCTCTTCCTACTTAATTCTCAAAATATTTCTTTCTCATGAGTAAGCTGAGTGAAAATATAGACAAATTAAGAGAAAAAGGTCAGAATTTTTAACCATATATGAATTTTGGTTCCTAGTTTCTGGAAACAGGATTTATTTAATATGTGCCAGATGTCAACACTTCCATATTACTTTAATATAAACCAGCAATGCCCTGAAAATATTCCCCAGCATGGCCTGGCTGCTTCCACTGACATGTCTTGCATAGACTACATTTGCCCCACTTTCAGTTTGCAACATCTAAACATCTGTGCACAGAAAATTATTTCCTAACCTTCTTAATGAAAATCCAAGTGCTTTCCTCTTGCTCCTGCCTCAGTCAGCCTGGAAGTTTACAACGCAGGGAGCTTCAAGTTGTGACAAAGATGATGCAAGACTCTGTGACAAGAAGTCTCACTCTTTAAGTAAAAAATAGCTCTGCATTGAGGAAGTCCCAGTGTAAATGAGGAGCTAGCAGTGTTTGTTTTGTAGTGAGTCTCCAAAACAACCTTTTTATAGCATTTCTCAGAGCAGGGAAGACTGACAGAGGCATGCTGAGTGCGTGAAGGCATGATCTTAACATCCAGCACAGCAAGGAAACAACCATCTCTGTCCTTCAGGGGCTGGCAAGAGAGTGAAATTCAGATTCACTCAGACCACGGTTGAAGGAGACACACCTTCAGAAAAGGTTTCAAAGCAGGTAACACCAAAACCTCCTCAACTAACCCAGGTGGCCAAATGCTGAAGGCAGCAAGGCATTCAGCCTACCCTAATCATCAGAGGTCGTGACACCAGTTTGATGGTGACAAAAGGTGTTGGAAGCCACCACAGAATGGAAAAGGGACAGTTTTATGCAGGTTGTGTAACCAGGTGGGGAAATCTGCTGCAGTGCTCTGGATGGCACTTGAATTATCAGGGAAAATCTGGGCCAAAATTGCATCCAATCTGCTTTCTTCAAGACTAATGCTACCAAAAAATGAAATCATGAAAACCATCTGCATATAACAGTATCCATCAGCAACACTTTCTGCCTTTGTAGCACTGAGAAACACATTTCATGCATGCATATGGAACTCTTAGGAGGTAAGTGGAATGTAGAGACTTTGGCTAGAGTTCAGGTAATGATTTATTTAATTTTTAAAAGATCAGCCCAAACAGCACCAACAGAGGATTAGGACACGTTCTGTACAACTGCCATGTTTCAGGTTAAAAAGTTAGGAACACACCTAAGTACTGACAGATTTCTTCAACAACAAGGGATGGGTTTTAGCCACATGCAGGCTTTAACAGCTCATTAAATAGTTAACAACTCACACTGACTGATCTGACACAGCACAGAGGTATCTAACAAAACAAAACAAAACAAACAAACAAAAATTAAGAAAAATAAGCAAGTATCAGAATTACACATAGTGAGCATCAAAAAATCCATAAGACTTTTCCTATAGTCCACTCTCCTGGATGTGATTCAGTAAAATACACCACAAATCTGCAGTTACCATGGCTCAAAGTCTAACAGCAGAGATCCAAGGTGAAGCACAGCCAAAGCCATTCTCACTGCAACACTGGAGATCATGAAAGAAAATCCATCCCACTGCATGGGATGCTGCTTTTTAAACCCTGCCCTGAAGCTCATCACTGCAAAGTAGTAATAATTTCTTAGACCAGAAGCAGAGAGAAATCCAAACCAGAGGTGTTGGAATTCTCCGGCACCACATTGGAGGTTGTAAATTTTTGTCACCCAAACATCAGGAGAAAAACTCAAACATGCCTCTGTCACCATTTTAGCTTCTGTTTTCTGTTTCACTCCAGGTAGTGAACATGCCCAAAACCAGGATCCAGCCCCCTGCTGACTCTCTACCAAGAGTGTCATGCCCTCAAGCTTGGATGGAAGAAGATTGAGCATCCCTTCCAAACCAGGATATCTTTTGTGTCAAAGCAAAAAGAAGTTACTACAAGAAATGCTGTCGGAAAAAGCTTTTTTTTTTTTTTTTTTTTAATTTTGTCTTTTTGCAATTCAATAATAGCGTATAGCAGGAGCTTTAAAATACAGAGTGCTTCTGCTGTTCATTCTATTTGGAAAAGGAAATGAACAAATGTGAATCACAGATGTAATTGGATAGAGAGGTAAACTGAACAAGACATGCTGCTTTAAAATGAATTTGCTTTGGACACAAAGGGGTAAGTTGCAGAGAAAAGGAGAAAATAAAGACATAAAACTCCAGAATTCAAAATACTTCACCAATCTCACAGCTCATTGGAAAATGCATTTTAAATTACTCTAAGACTCTGCAGCAGAAACATAAAAATCATGACAAACACAGCCCAGGAAGAGAACATGTTCTTTTTATACAATTTCCCTGTCTGTACTGATTTGTGCATGCAAGCAGGACAGCTTTTTTTTTCTCAAAAAAGTACAGAAAATATGAAATGTGATCTTACAACATTACACTAGAATCTGTCTCCAATTAGTATGCACAATTCCAAAATGAGCACTGAGCCACGTGTGATATCTCTCAACTCTGACCCATATTTCCAAAAGAAACCCAAGTTGCCTGTTAGGAGAGGGCAATCAGTTGCAAACAGGAGCACAAGTCACAAAGTTTGCAGCAAGCTACATGTTACTGGGATAAAAAATCTTCAGCCTAAAACAAGCCTTGCTAATTCTGGCTCTCCTTTATGTGGCCCATAATCAAAGTGCATTATTGTGTTATTTGAGCATCTTGCTGAATTACTATTTCTCTTGGAAAAAAAGTTGTTCTCTTAAAAAAAAAAGGGCCAGAAACTTGTTTTCCCACGGAAGCAGTGCAAAGGGGTCTTTGCTGAGGGAAAACTTTGAGGTAGGGGCTCAGGACATAGAACCCTCTTCTGGCCAGCTCTGAAGCAGAGGATGAATTAGTCTGGGTTTAAACAACGCACATAGGAAACACACAACCATGACATCTCCACTGAGCAACTCCACGAGGATCAACAACAACTGCCCATAGAGAAACCCAGGATATTTTATGTGAAATGTCCTTTTAGCCCCATGTTCTTTTCCTACCAGTATAACTGAGGAATTATAGAGTGGTATCAAACTTCTGGATATCGAATGGGGCAAGAAATCCCTCTATCAACATCTTCAGACTCTAGAAATACCAAAACACCTAGATATCTACCTCTAGCACTGATTTTTAACAGTATCCATGGCTGCTAATCACATCCCTCATGGTCACCAGCTCAGGAGACAAGTAATCAAACAGTTAAACTGTATTTAAGAAGGTCAAATTATAGGAAAAGTGACCTAATCTCATTTCCCAGCCAGTGCCACAAACTTTTCTACATTTTTGGGGAGAGCTACTTAGTTCCAGCTGGGATATGAGAAGGGGTTAGTGGTTTAGGGTACTAGACAAGGTCCTTGCACAGAATACAACAGGTTTACTAGATTTCAAGCACTTATTTAAAACATCATTTCACATCTGTGTCCTCCACACTTTTCTCATTGCTCTCAAATTCACAAAGGCCTACAGAAATAAAGCAATTGTGCCATTAAAGCAAACTGATTTGAATGCCTACAAAATGCTTGTAGCTATGATTATTATAAAAAATTTCATCAACAGGTTTCCCAAACTGCAGTGAGATGGAGCAGAGGCTCCTTACCTGTAGCCTCAGGGACGTTGTCATCTCATCTCAAGCCGCCATCAGCGAGCAACAATTTTTACTATTTCAAAAGAACGGAAAAGAACAAAGTCACATGTCTAGAGACAGCATTTGAGTTAGCCCCACAACTCATATAGAGCGAAAGAAAGAAGGGAAAAAAGTAAAATAAAACCACTTCCTGCAAGAGCAGAAGTGAGCCATCTCACCAGTGAACGACTTACATCTGGAGGTTAGCGTAAAGTTCTTCTGGATTGGAGAAAAAAAAACAGATTTTAAAGTAAGAAAGCAGCTTCTTTGTGAAAATTACAGCAAACAGGGAAGGTTAGCCTTTGCAGAAGGCAAAGATGAGTTTTAAAAGGAAATGCTGAAAGGAATTATGATTCTAAGCCTTAAGACAACTTCCCTTTTCTTACCTTCAATGAAACCCTTTGAGTACTGAAATAAATAGCTTGCAACAAATCTGCTTTGCTATCTTGAAACGTAGCTTTAGTAAGAAAGACACTTACTGTATTGTCATTTAGATTAATAAAGCAGCAAGTTCTGAACAATCAGAGAGTTTGCTACTGAAAAAAAAAAAGCTTGTAGTAATTCGTACTATTGCCTGGTAGAGGCCAGACAGGCAAACACTTCTGTTTCTTTGATTTTGTGCTTTAAAACTCCTCCACAAAGCAGCCCTTGGAGAAGCAGGGGCACACACAGCTGCTGCCCTGCGTCACTTCCCGCAGCATCCCACACTGCAATGGTCCCTCCCAGGCAGGGGCAACCCAGAGAAAAAACAGATTCAGACACAGCTCTGGGCCTCTGGAAAAACCCCTTCCTCATAAATGCCCTCATCAGCATCTGCTGTGTGGCTTTTTTTTTTTTTTTTTTTTAGCAAGGAACAGCAATATCTTTCTGGTATTTCTAGGTCAACTTACAAACCGGAGCAGTGGGGATTGCCATGCTGGACAAGGCTGGGGTGCTGTGGGCACAACCACAATGCTGGTCAGGCTGAAGAGCTCTCTGGAAATGGTTTGGCAGGAAAAGGGGATCTTGTTTAGTTGTCTTCCACAGAAAACCACCAAACGCCTGCTATATGACCTGAGAAAATCACAGCCATCCTGATATTTAGGGTTTTGTCCCAACAGAGGGGTAAAATGAGCTCTGTTTATAGGTGGAGCTCCTCAAGGAGCTCTGTCTCATCTGTACAGAGGTCCAGTAACAAAGTCATTGGGTGTCCTAAAGGAGGATCCCACAGACAACCCGTGGTTGTAATAGAGGGAAATAGAGATAATGAAGAGAACAAAACTATCCTAATGGAGATAGGAAACATGGGGTAGGGTGTCTGGGCCAGAGCCTACAAGGGGATTGTGAAATATTTTACAAGGCTTCAAAGAAAAGATTGATTTTCAGGCAGGTCATCTGCTATTGCAGAAAGAAAAAAGATGCAAGAAAGTTCCTGTAGAGAGGAGTTTTAGTCCATCATGAAGCAGTGGGGAAGCAAGACCTTCAGGGACTCAGGAAACTCTCCAAGTCAGCAATAAAACAGGGGGACACAGCCCTGCTGAAGGAATGGCAGAGCTCTTAGGCTACAGAGTGACCCTTTTATGATTATTATTAATGTTTGAGTAACTTTTACAAGGTCCATTTCATGGCCTAAAATCCAGTTATGCCAAAGGCCACACAAAGGCAGAACCAAGGCTCTCCTTGCTTCCAAATGTTTCCTGTGTGTGCCAAGAGGCAACACACAGGGACAAGCAGGAGAGGGAGCTGAACAGCACAGCAGCTGCTCTTCACTGTTCTAGATTATCATTTCTTTGTAAGCCCTGCATTTCAGGGATTTATTTTAAAGTTGGACTTTTTAAATAAAAAAGTGAATGATATCTATAAATTCTGATGAGGGGTTTCTCCCAGGTTTGAAGAGGTGAGAGAGCAATGCAGTAATCTGTAAATTAACCATTTCTAGTGCTTCAGGACCTGCAGCAGCACTAATAACTGCTAACTCTTTTAAAAGCAGTATATATGCCAACTAATTTTGTCATATGAAATAAAATTTTAATTGAAAAATCTATTGTAGCTGTGTAGATCGTAAGATTTTCCTCAAATAAGATCATTAGAAACATTTTTGCAGCCACAAAATATGTGTGAGCAGTGTGGACAACAGAACTTAACCACTAAAATGTGAAAAGCTATCATCAAAACTGTAAAATCCTGCAGCAGAAGTTGCCAATATTACCTGGTCCAAACCCTAGATAACTGGGGACATGACATTTTTCATGAAAACATCTTTCCCTGCGCACCTAACATTTCACTCGAGTTGCAGACTGCGTCTGAGCTCCTTCACATCCATTTGACAGTATGTCAGCAGTGACAAAATTCTATAAAAGGATGGCAGCTTTGCATACAGCTCAAACTTATGCAGCACAAGCTTCCTGTGCGATCTCTGAAAGGCTGAAAATACTTTAGATGTGCAAAAAAAAAAAAAAGAAAAAAAAAAAAAGAGAAAAGCCAGTTTAACGAAGTCTAAGCGCTCATTTAATCTAAGTAAAACTAAGCAGGAAACAGAAGCTGCATAGACTACCTGGAGCAGATTGCTGTGCAATAGTTTGGCCCTTGTTTTTGCTGTTCAGGTTAAAGATGGAGCATCATTTCTGAGGTGCTGATTTCTTCTCCCTGTGTTAGTGGCTGATGGCGTCACTGCCGACGAGATGTGTCACCAAGCTGGTGAACATCCAGATTGCCTCATCTCATACCTCAGAGAATTAAAGCTAAAAAAAAGCAGTTAAAAAAAAAAAAAAAATCACAGTTGACTGAAGGTGCTGAATGCCCAGCCAATGATATCAACTCTGTTATAATAAATTCAAGAGGTATCATATGCTTCCTCAGGTGCATAAACAGCTATTCTGAGACTTGTTCTGGACCAGCAGTCTCCTGAGGGGAAAAGAAAATTACTTTTTTGTTGTTTTTGCCTAGTTCAGCCTTTACTCCCTGTTGTGATGACTGGCAGGCAGCCTGGTGTCTGGCTTGTAGAGCAGACACCCAGTAGCAAAACTAATTCAGTGGTAAAATCAAGCCATAACAGACAATACAAACCTGACAGCACACAGGCACAGGCTTGGAAGGTGCACCCAATGCCTTGTTTCAGAAGAAAAAAAAAAATGTATTAATAAAAATGGTTAAAGCACCAAAACTTTTGTAATTCAATGGGAAAAAACCCTAGGACACTAGAAGACCATGTGACAATCATGGAATCATGGAATAGTTTGGTTTGAAAGGGCCCTTAAGGATCATTGAGTTCCAATCTCTTCCACTAAACCAGATTGCTCCAAGCCCCATCCAATCTGGCCCTGGACAGTGAAAAAAATAATTAATTACTTCCCACATTCTTCACCAGAGAAAAGGCATTTTTCATAATTTTAGAACATTTAAGAATGAGAAAAAATATTTTTGTCTGCATGGCCAGTTATTCATATTCTTGCTCATAGCAATTGTTTGCTCAGAATGCTGGTGTCTATTCAGCAGCCTTTTTTTTTTTTTTTTTCCTACAAGAGCCTTGAAAATTTAATCCCAGCAGAAACTTTCTGGAAGCACTTTTTGATGTGTCAAAAAGGCCGTGTTTGTAACATGCTCCAACAGCTCACAGCCCAACTGAGCAGCAGCCTCTAATATCACCTTCTTGGGCTATAAATGCTCATTATGCAGGATCCTGAACGTAAATGTCAGTGTAAATATACAGTAATGATTGAATTCACACAAGCCTCTCAACCATAACTTGCATTATGAACATTCTGGTGCCATCTTCCAAAATCTTTTACCTTGAGCTGACTTTTACCCCAAACAATCCATTTTACTTACTACAGTCTTCAAAGTGTAAGAGATATTTTAACAAAATGGTCACAGGTGGTAGGAAATAGATCTTTAGAGATTCTCCAGCACTTTAACGTTGGCTCTATGGAAGGAACATATGTGCTGTGACTTGAGGTCTAAAACCCAGAATATTCACATTTTAGGAAAAAAAATGATCTTGCATTAAATCACTTAATAGCTGAGCCACTGAAGTTTTGACAACAGATATACTGTAGAAAGGAGAAGAGAAGTTTAAGATAGAACTCTCTGAACACTTACTTCTTAATAAACTTCATTTTGCCTTAAAATGAGGTTTGGAATTAAGAATATTCATAGCTAAGAAAATAACATATATTTTTGATTTAACCTCATTATTTTTCAAGCTTGATTATTGCTATATTTCATTGCTAAAGAAAAATAAAATAGGACACTAAAGCTAACAAAAACTGTTGGATAAGAAAGTTCTATAAAAATCCAAACTGGGTCTTTTTCTCTCACAGGTGTTTTTAGAGATCTTGCCATTTATTTTAAAAGCCAGCCTTGCCTAGGGCTATATTTAATAACTTAGAAAAGCCACTCCAATCCATTGTATAGCCATACTGTACTAAAAAAAGAGACAAAACCCCAGCATATGTTGATGCATTATGTAAAGACTTTCCTTGACAGGATTTAGTTACATGCAAGCTTGAAATGCAGTGTAAATGTATTTTCTGGAGTGTTAAAAGTACTACAATACCAAACTGCCAAAAAGGTGGTTTTACATTGCACAATAAGGAACCTTAAAAAGAAAAGAGTTGTGCACTCAGGGAGACAATATCTTGATCCATGAGCCCGTGATCAAGTCAGAGCTACAAAAACAGTCAACATGTTCACAGTGAAGGAAGAGTCTGGAAGGAATATGTCAGTCCTTATCACAAAAATTATGCTCCAGCCAGTGTTGCTTCTACCTCTGTTAAAAGAGTTTCAGCTACTTGGTGAATAATTTCTAGTGGAGAAAGTCCCAAATCCTGCAAAATCCCATGCTGAGGGTGAACAGAGAAGAAAGATAAGATGTTCTGAGATATTTTCTCCTTCTGCTTCAGCCTTTGAGGAAAAACAGTCTCATTTCTACAGTACCAAAGTCTCCATTCACAACAAATCAATAAACAAATAAACACAAGCAAGCAGCCAAATAAGCTATTCACAAAAACGTGTCCCTATCAAATCTACTGGAAATAAAAATTGCTGAAGTCTTTTCTTGTCTCTTCCTAATAGAGTCTTTATCTGAGTGGCAGCTCTTCTCTCACCCTGCTCCCTCCCATGCTGCCATCCCAGAGTGCATCAAAACTGTCCAGGCACTGGTGCCAGGAAAAAAAGGCAACAAATGCAAGGGAGAGTCAGTAGCAGGATGTCAAACTCCTCTGCAGACAGATGAATGTCCTCTCTTGTGTCCAGAAGCTTTCAGGGGAGACTGTGCTGTTTGGAATGGACTGGGAAACATCAAATAAATCAGTTTATCATAGACTTGAAGCAGTTAGTTGAATTAATTAATTTGTATGTCAGTTCCAATCCCTTCCTGTGATTTTATTTGATAGATATACTTCTATATTTGATAGATATGCTACACAGATACTTCTAGAAAAAATAAAGATTAAAAGGAGGTACAGAATATAAAGGTAAGAAGGAAAATAACAAAAATAATAAGAAAGAATAAACGGGGGGGGGATATAAAGTGAAAGAAAGAAACTCGAAGCCAAGCGCCCCCATGTTTCCCCCAGTATGTCCACATAGGCACAGACGCCGACGAGGTCTGAGATTACGATAATAAGGCCGTTTGCATGTGTAGTGAAGGATTTATTCAAGTTCACAGCAGCCACCTACAGAACCATAAGATGTCATTACCCAGAGCACTCATATGTCCGTAGAAATCATAAATTTCAGCCTCTCCAAAGAAGCAAAAAAAGACAACGATAGCACCTCATATCTATAGCTCTTGAGCTTGTTCCAGTTTTTCAGTTCCTTTTAACTCTATAGTCTGTGGTCTCTGAAGTCAGAGACTTCCTTTTCCCTTGTTTCTCAGGACCACGCTGTCCTTTTTGCTCTGGTCCATGCCTGTAATACTGCTTTTTGGGCCCCTTTTTTATTTTATAAATCTGCCAAGACTAATAGAGTCTCTCCTAAAACAGAGACACAGCTCTGTCATACCCTAATGCTTCAGTCACCTCCACTGGTTTTTATGGAAGAATCACCTTCAGGCTACAGCAGAAGGAGCCTGGAGCCATGTTTTACATCTCCACTCTTGCATGATGTGTGCGTGGGGGTGTTTAGCAAAGTTATTGCAATGCTAATTTCTTCTCAGCCAGAATTGGACCTTCTGAGCTGTGAGAAATGTTCATCCAGATCCATTATTTCCATAAGTCCAGGCAAGCCCTGCGACAGGACAAAGTGTATTATCAGCAGTTCCAAAGGAAAGTGGTATTTAGAGCTAGGTAATAATTTTAGGAGTATTTAGGATGTAGGAAAGAGTGGGAGAAGGAGTCACTGCTGCTGCCTCTGGGTTTTATAAAGGCTTAATTAATTACAAACCCTTCAGTCCACCTCCCTACCTGTGTTATCAATTCACCTTTATTTCAAGCTCCAGTTACTGTGACCCTCCTAATTCTTCTGAGCAAAAAACCATTAAACATTAGGCCCGTTGGGAAAAATGCTCTCCATGAAGCTTTTTAATCCTGGTTTATTCTTCCCTTGTAACAGGGTCTGCGAAACCAACTTGCACTCATTACTCATTTCTTCACAGAGCCAAGAGTTCTTTTTGATAACCTTTAACAGCGACAGTCGATGGAGGCACCAGCCCCTCTCCCCTTGTGCATAAGCTTGCAAATCTAAAATAGGGCCTTAATGAAAAGAAATTTAAATATTATAACTCCACAGTATATGTCATTATGATATATTGAATGCAAAGCAGCTGTTCCTGACAGATTTGGCATATAACAGGGGTAAAGTAATTTTGCACAAATCATTATGTTCATTATATTAAATTAATAGATTAAAATTAGTCAGCGATGTTTTGTAAGACCATCTTACCCGCAGAGCCCTTTATCCTTAAATTCTAAGAGGGTTTTTTTTTTTTTTGTTTCTTCTCAATATTCTGTGAAGACAGGACATAAATGCCCTGATCACTTGGAGCATAAGCCCCTAAACTCATGGCTGTTGAGCCTTTTCCAATATAAGCATCTGAAGAAAAGGTACTTAAGGGAAATAGAAAATGACATCATTTTTTTTCCTGATCTTTTGAAGAACGATTTTTTTCTTTTTTTTCCCCCATCCTACAGGAACAGAATCTGGACTAATTTTTCCTACCAAAGGCTTTAAAGTCTAAAATTCATCAAACATCTTGTCCTCAGAGACAATGTCATCCAAGTTCAAAGGATCTATAGCCCAGCAAAGCTGATGTCTTATTTCAGAGCTAACGCCTTTGTTTTCATCGAATGTTTGATTTCATCAAATTAAACCACTTCTTACACTTCCCATAAATGTAAAAGAAAAAGAAAAATTAAAGACAAGACCAAACCTCATGATTCTCTGGAGAGGAGCACACATATACATACACATAGATGTACGTGTATATGATATACATTCATTTGGTATGTTTTTCTAATATTTCTTTTCAGGAAAGACTTATTATATTTATCATCAGGTTTTTCATATGTTTTTGAAGAGACTTTGAATTGAAAATAGGAGTCTTCCAAGACATTTGTTTTAATGATCATCAGTATAATTAAGAGCATTCTTTTCATAACTAAATATAAAAAGATTTTTTTTTCAAGTCAAGTCAGGGTCTGATTACTGATGGAGCAATTTCAAGATCTTTTGTTGAGAAGCACTTCAATATTCATTCAGAAAAATGTCAGGAGATCAGGCTTCAACGTGGAACTTTGGTAATTCATATTTCTCCTATATTTTATCACTTCAGCTTTAATATCCAGTTAAAGAGAGAAAGTTTGAATAAAATAAGAATACTACTGAAAATCAATCTATATGCTGCATCATCTTCCACAGAATTTAGGATATTCCAAAAATTGACACATAGCTTTATCCTTCATCCATATCTGATACAGAGCAATGCAGAATCTTTCATTTAGTAGTTAAATTTGAAAAATTGAGGGTAACTTCTCAAAATTCAATGTACTTGTCACTGCTGTATTAACGTAGAAGAAATTTATCTTTTCTCATCCAAGTTCTCTCAAAATCAAATGAAACTTAAATGTTATGATGAGGTTTATAAATTCATTAAATTAATCTGGCACCTTACTTAATTGAAACTAGAAGTCAAACAAAAATCAGGGAAATAGTTTAGCGGTGGACGTGGCATCATCAGGTCTAAGGTTGGGCTCAGTGACGTCAAAGTTGTTTCCAATATAAATGATTCTATAATTCTTTAATGAGGGGGATTTTCACATCACTTTAAAAATAAGAAAAACACACCCACATTTCCGGAGTCATTTTCATTAGGAGAACACACAAACAAGTGAATATGTTCTTTCACTCACAAGTCCTCTAAGTGAGACTTTCATGTTATTTCTCTTTATGTAAGAGCAGTACAGAAAAGTCCAGAAACATCCTTAGAATGAAGGTCCACAGACTCACAAGTTACCCAGTTGAGAGGTGTTTTCCACAGAAGAAGGGAAGAATTGGCAGCATCTGTTGCCTTCTGGCCACAATGGTTTAAATTAAATATCACACAAAACAACATCTGAGCATTTTGCACAAACTTTCAGCTCAGATGTTAAAACAGCTTCCATGTCTTGTCTGAAGAATGAATAATTCTGAATATTTCCTTCCATCTCCCAGGTGAAAATTAAAATAACACACTCATTAAGAAGAAACCGGGTGTTGTATGCTTGACACACCTCAATAAATAAAACAGAAAATATGGGTGAAAAATTTACAAGCATGTTTCTGTTGAGATTAATGACATTTAAGAGCTCCCAGTTCTCAATGCCTTGTGCTCAGGTAACAACGGGAGCTTTGCAGATGTCCTCTCCCAATTACCTTTGGAACAGCCACCCCACCCCAAGCTTTCAAAACTGGGAACCTCCTTGAAGTAGAAAAGTTGCAGGTTGAATTCAAGAGACTGACTTTGGCCCCTGCTGCCAGAATTATGTGGCTGGCCCAACCCCACCACAGTTTGTGCATATCTTCATATTCATACCTTGTACAGGGATGGTACAGCTGCCACTCACTTTTATTTCAGACGAAGGGGTCTCGGTGCTGTTTGACCCCACGCTCATTTCAGAAGCCTGGATAAATCTTCCCACACATGGGAATCATTCTGAACATATTGAATAATGATTTTTCTATGTCTCTGCTGCTTTGATGTAGCCTCTGAGGAGAAAGAACTATCCTGGATAGACCACTTGGTCATGTTTTAACAATTTAAGGATCGCTTCAAAATTCTTCAATAAAATGTAAGGTAAAGAAAAAAAGAAAAAAGAAAAAAAGAACACAAGAATTGAGTACAGTTGATGAGGCCCCATGCCCCCCCAAATTATAATGTAGCAACTTTTTGAACGTATACTTTAAATTCACAATTCGTTTCTAATTTTAAAGCTATATTTTATCATTTGATTAATTGCTTAAAACTGTACACAAAGATAAAGGGAACTTTGAAATTCATACCTTGGAGTATTAACATGTACTCAGGACTAGATGTAAAATGTCAGAGAGAAAAAAGATCTAATGAACTCTTTATTGGTGAAATACAGTATTGCAGCTGCCCAGAATTTTAAAAGGTTTGTAGCCAGCTCTGAAGCCAAATAACTACAGAAGTTTACTTACATAAGAACTCTCATTCAGCATTTCCAATTTCTTCTTCCAGGGTTTTTTAACATTAATAAAATGTCCAGAGAAAAAATAATAAAAAGGAAAAAGTGCAACCACAGAATTTTTTTTCTGTCTAGAAAATTACACTACCATAAGTTTTCCTTTTCCCTGATGTCTTCTCTGCCATAATAATGGTTTCAGGATTTAAATCCTTTGCTGCTATTGTGACTTCAAAGCCTTAAAACTGCAATTGAATGAAGTAGTTCATCTGTCATTATTCAAATATGAAGCAATTATGATGAAATAAAGATAGAATTCCATTGAGAAATACCCCAATCAATTCTCACTTATATTTAACTAGAAACATAAAACGATGCTTAGAAGAGTAAGTTTAGGTAATAAAAACTCGGGATATAAAAAGTATGAATTACTGATCTATAACTTACTCATTTCTGAATAAGCTGTCTAAATATATTTCACAAATATTGACAAAAGTTTAAGCTTACGATGCAAAACTGTCTCTCAGCTGGTCTCAGAGAGTGGGTAGCTATTCAGAAATATATTTGCACCAGCTTGCATGCCCAGAGGTTCAGATGGGAACCTCCAGAGGTTTTGGGGGGTCTCTGGGTTGGTCAGATCCCTCTGAAGTGTTTTATAGGTGAGTACAGGAAATAACACACCTACCTCAGCCATGTCTTCATTATAACAGTGAACATGGCAGTGCTGGCTGAGTGGCTGGACTTGATCTTGGAGGTCTTTTAATACCTCAATGTTGTTGTGACTCAGGGAAGGGCATAAAAATAAAATATTGATGTGGCTGCTTTGATGTTGACACATCCTGACAGGCCCCTCTGTGGATTTAGCCCAAAAATGGGCTTTGTTTTCACCTTTGTGTGCCCAACCAAAGCCCATCCTTACCTCAGAGGCTGGAATTTCACAGAACCTGTACCCAGTTCTGTTTAGGAATATCTAATATAATTTTAAAAGTTAATCATTTTGGTTTAGTATCTTCCATCTTTTTTTTTTTTCATCTTTCTTGCTTAATCTACCAATGTATAATAATTTGCTGGTCAAATGAATTCAAGGTGGGTTCTGTCATTGTCAGACAAGCACATTTTGGGTTTTTTTTCTCTTCAAATGAGCTACATCCTTCCTATTCTCAGTAATGCCACAAGCTTAAGTGAAAAAAATTACTGTGTCATGCCTTTTTCTTCACTCAGAGGATATGCTTTTGGAAGACAAATAAATTCTTTGCTGTTTGTGAAGGAAGACTTTGCCTTTTCTTTGGTGTTGTCGTGGAAAAAGAGGGTTAAAAATGCACAGATAGATCCTACAGCATTTTTTCCTCATATTTTCAATAGTTACAGCAAGCTTAAGAATTCTGTACATTTTTAAAAATTTGTTGTACTGAAAATGATCACACACAGGGATCTGCATACTCACGTTTGCCTTCATTTTTGTAGGCATTTTCTCACTCTACCTGGATATCAATTTTCTGTCATCTCCAGATGCTCAGTTCAATTTGAAAAACGTAATTTGTTCAGACAATCCAAGAATGAAATGGTATCACAATTAGAAAGCAGTGGTACTTAGTATTGAATTTTAAATCAGAGATGTAACTAGTAAGAAGCATTTGGGATATATACAATTAATTATTTCACACATAATTATTCCTGATATTACTCTAACTGTGATAACTTAGAGCATTTGAAAAAGCAGACTACAATATTTATTTTTTTCTTTCACAGAAGCTCTTTTCCTTGATATTCTTTTGCTAAATAATATGTAAAATACTGACACCTAATGTTAACTTCCAGTATTATTCATTTTGCAAAACTTACTTCAAGTAGGGAAAGACCATGTGAAACTGGTGCTTATGCTGCAATTTTGTTTTAGCAAAATCAGTAAACTCACTTTCTCTCACTTTTTCGAAATAATTTTATGAATTTATATAAATATGTCTATAAATGCAAGGAGCTTTCAGTTTTATCATCACAGGTTACAGGTAAAAAAGAGAGAGCAACTCAAAATAGTTCAAGTAAGTGAGTTTTGATGCACTGAATTTAATCAAATCCATCAAATGGAAAACAAATACATATTTGTAAAGTCAATATTTGTACCTGTAGCCAAAAATTATATTAAAAGAAAAAATATTATCAAATACTTATTATTAATCTGTTAGTCTTTGAAACCTGAACTGCATATATTTAGTATTTAACCTACTATCCAGATCACTTTCCTCAGAAACACAAAACGTTATTTCCACAGTGTGTGAATTAAAGGAAGATCTCAAACTTGCCAAAAATCACTGGTTATCTCCCCATAACTGCCAGCTTGTCCAAACCTGAGGTCTAGATGCTATTTAGAAAGAGATTTTAGGATTCTTACTCCTCTGGGGTTTGTGCTGATATCAGAATAAGGTATTTTATAACATAATCTACATCCATATCTGAATTTATAGGGGAGATGTAAGAGTCCCTTGGCACTTGTACACAAGGGCTGCAAAGGCACTGGCACTGGGTTAAACTCCTTTTAAACACTGCACATTTCTACATTCAGTGCTTTTTGCATCAACTGTCATTTTATGGAAAATGGTCCTTTTCTAAGATCCTGCCACTTGACTGAAAAAGAGCTGCAGGTGCAAGGATAAAAATAAACCCACAAAAATACAGATACCTGGCCTGCAACACAACAATCCAGTCTCAGCTGAACTGAGGGGAGATGACGTCAGTGTAATCAAAAACTCTCGAGTGAGACAGAGCTTTCCAACTGCGCTATTCTTTATAACAATATTCTGGTTAAAGAAGCTCTTCTTTCTCTTCACAAGTGCTAAAAATGCCAACAAATGCTGTGTTTGCAGTTCTTTCAGCTTTCCCCTGCATATTACAACCAATAAAATAGACATTACTGCAGCAAGGGCTTTAGCATTGCACATCTTTAGGGAATTTGAGAGAACAGGTAGGTGCTGTGGAGGCTCTTGGGTTTCCCTGTGCAGCAGGAGGTGCTCTAAGGGTGTGAAAGTTTCATCCAACAAAAGTAACTGTAAGAGAAACTAGAGAAGACCTCACTCTTCCCAAAATCCTTCTTCACTCTTGAAGCAGAATAAAAAGTACCCTAGAAACAGAGTAGTTTGGGTTGGAATGGATTTTTTAAAGGGTCCCCCCTGCCATGGCAGGAACACTCAGAGCAGGTTTCTCAGAGCCCCATCCAACCTGGCCTTGAATGTTTCCAGGGATGCATCCACCACCTCTCTGTTCCAGAGTTCCAGCACTTTCACAGTAAAATCTGCTTCCTTATATCCTATCCAAATCCACCCTCCTTCATTTTAAAAACATCCTCCCTTGTCCTACCACATCAGTTTGTCCCTGTCTTTATTACAGACTCCCTTTATGTATTCAAAGAATTATTGGATGCAATTTTCTGAGTGTTTCATACCAAAAATGAGACACATTGAACATCATCAGAGTGGAAGTTTCAGCTGATTCTTGGAAAGTGCTGCTTGAATAGCTGCAGACTTTAGGGCTTAATTGCCAATTATGCCAAGGTGTTATTTATGACTTAAAAGAACTTTGGATAAAGAGCTGCTGAAATGTAAGCAGTTTTTCTATGTTGCTTTTGCCCACCTGGTGCAAATCTCTGTAAAAATTTGGGCCACACTGTGAGTTAACAATGAGATATTTTGCTGCTGTTTAAAGAGCTCAGGGTCCATTTTGCCTAATCCCAACTAAGCCTCACTAAAGCTGCAGGGAGTGCTCGTGCAGCCCTTCACACTGCCTTACATGGGTCTGCAACTCTTCTCAGCTTTCTCCAGCTCCTCCTCTCCAACAGGACTACCTAGAAAGATAAAATGGTTTGTTTTGGCCAACTGCATCCCATCAAAGAAGGTATCTGCAATGCAAATTCATTCTTCAATTAAATCATTCATTAAACCAGACATTCAAAATATTGGGCCCTTTGAAAAACTTGGTGTGCAGCAGTCAGGAGTTTTGAAACAACTAATTGTTCAAGTTTTACTTTTCAAATATATCTTGTACTTTAAATAGAATTACTAAATTAAAAATGTAAATTGGACTGTATCTTTTAACAGTTGGTGATTTGTCTATTTTCCACATTTTATTATGCATAATTTTTATAATAAAGAAGGGATTTTTTTTTCAGCCCTGTTCTAGTTGATAGCAATTCTTCCATGCTTCTCAAGGCTAATGTAATAAAACTACATAAAATGTTTAAGAAGAGCCCCATTAAAATATACAAAGCATACTAATTCATGAAGTCAAAGTCAAAGCAGAGTGGAAATATGAGCTTTAATAAAACTATGTCTGTTGTAAATAACTATTCAAGCACAGTCATTTTTTTGCAAATTGCATAGGATATAGCTCAGTCTACTCGAAGCAAAGAATCACTCAGCAGGATAAATGCATCTTAGTCAGAAATAGATTAAAAGGTACAGCTGAGGCATCAATAAGAACCAGATAGCACAGTATTATTTGCTGTTTGTTTTGAAGATGTAATTGCAGATCCCAGGATTTCAATAAATCTGTGCACATCATGGAAAGAATTGTAGAGAGGAACTGGGGCAACGCGAAGAGCATTTGGTTCTCGCATGTCACACTGCAAAACAGAGAGGGAACATTCAGTAAATTCAGGTCACTTCATGTTTATCTGTCAGGCTATGTTTTTAAATGCCACAACTTGTCTTCAAGGAAGACTGGACTGACAAGGAAGCACGTGTAAAACCTTTAGGATCCTCAAGGAGCATGATTGTGAAAAATTTAGTAAGAAGTGTAGTTTTTCCTAAAAAATATGATGCAAAGCTCAGGATGGGCAGGACTTTAGCATTGCCTGTTAGGGCTTCAAACCAGCTATAGTAGCCCCAAAATTCACCTTAGTGCCTATAGCAACTCAGAGTTGAAGAGGCACAGGGAAAAAGCACAAAAATACCCCATTCTAGTATGTGAGTGTCTTGTTCTGAAGGTACAGTTATATTACAAAGTAATGGCACAGGCTTTGCAGTACTTTTCTTCCCCTCACTGAGATTTTGAACATTTTCCTGAATATAATAATCTCTTATATTTGAAAAATATCACTGCATTGCAAAGACAAGCCAAAAAACGTGAGGCTCCGTGCCCTCTTAAAAGCAGGAGTTCCTGGAATTCCCTGGCAGAACCAAAGCAGCAGCATACGTAACCTAAAAGAGGTGCCCTTTGGGGAGACAGGTGACCAGCAGAAATAAAACTGATATCTCATTTATATGGCACCATGCTATCAGTCTCACCTCCCAGCACATCTAAATCACCCAGAGTATGGTCCTAAATTTCACTTTTATTCTTTTGGAGCAGTGCTCGATGGTGACTGTGCCATTACAAGGAAGTGCTGCTCAGTGGCTTCTTTTTCTGAGTGCTAAAGCACACCTCTAAGGAAATAGCAGCTTTTTCACTGCTCCAACTCGATGCCTCACAAAGCTTTTGGCCATTTGTGGATCAAGAAGGGGACTGATGTAGGTTCAGAGTTCCTTGTCATGTAAATCTGTAGCTGTGCCTCCCATCCTAAAATACCATGATACAGCTCTAACCACAGCAGTGGCTTTAGAACTACTGGAAATAAGTCAACAGTGAAAGGGCAATATGGAGTCTAACAAATAATTTATAAAATAACTCTGTATATTTGATTGCTTGCACAAGTAAAAATTGAAATTATAAGAAATCATCATCAGTCCTAGTGGGTCTTTGCCTCATATGAGGCTACATTTGAATAAAAACAAATTAATAGTTTGTTACTTGTTAAGAAGATAAAGTTTGATTTACTTACAGCTATCCCTCTCTTCTCCAGCTCTTTAAACACAGATTTGATTGGAAGGGAAAACGACAGAGTGAGCTGGCATCCTCTCTCCTCAATCTGAGATGGTGTGATTATTCTCACAAAGGGCTTCTCTGGATTTGTTTTATCCTCGCTGTAGTAATGTTTTATCAGGTATTCCAGGTAACCAGTGAGTAGAATGGATTTCCTCCTCAATGCTTTCATCGTAGTTTGACTAAAAACCTGAGATGATTTGAAATCATTAGAATGAGAATGTGTTGCTGTAGAAAATTGAAAGAAAATAAAGAAAGATTTCTCTATATATTATCCCTGGAATCAAGTAGTAATACCAGAGAAATATTTTGCATAAACATGGCAGGATTGGGCTTTTGAAAACACAGAATATAGTTATGCTTTAGGTAATGATGGATATTTGTGCTTACTGTTTAAAAGTTTCATACACTTCTGTGTCTGCAGAAATAACTTGCACACAAAACCTGTTTGCTAAGAGAGCATTCCTCTGTATGTGTGAAAAAGATTCATAAATCCTCTGTAGGTGCAACAGTGCTGAGTGAAACATGAAAGTTTTCTCTTGTATGTACCTTTAGTACTCACCTTTTCACTCTCTACAATTTCCTGAAAGGAGGGTGTGGCCAGGTGGGGTTTGGTCTCCTCTCCCAGGAAATTGATAGGCAAAGAGGGAATAGCCTTAAGTGGCATCAGGAGAGACTTAGTTCTGATATCAGGAAGAATTCTTAATTAAAAGGGTAATCAGGAACATTGAAAGGACAGGTCATTGGAACAGGCTGTCCATTGCAAGAATTCCTGTCCCTGGGAGTGTTCAAAACCATGCAGGAGTGGCACTTGAGGGCATGGTTTAGTGGTGGGCCTGGCAGTGCTGGTTTAATGGGTGGACACAATGATCTCAGAGGTCTTTTCCAAACTAAATGAGTCTACTAACAAAATCCAGGGGCCAAGACTGAAACATCATGACTGGTGCAGAAATTTTTGTCTGTGAAAGTGCAAAATATGTACTAGCATTGACCTTAGATTTAAGTCATGTACGGGTTCGCTCTCTCTAGTTCATGTGCAAAACAAACCCAAAAAACCAAAACAACAAAAAAAAAACCCCAAAATATTCAGTGAATTGTTTTTCAATAGGTCTTCTTCAACTGCTACAAGAACTGGTGAGTTTCAGACACTCAAAATATCATGAGACTTGCAAAAATGACTGCTTGAAAATGGCAGTGCTGTTTGGCCACACAAACAAGATCAACATGGCAGAGGAGTTGGGGAGCAGAAGGTGAGACAACTTCTGCTTTTGCTCTGGAAAGGCTCCATTACAGCGAATGATGGAAATACAGCCCCAGAAAAAATTTACCCCTGCCTTCCTCAAACCCACCATTTCCTTCTTTCCATGGAATCAGCTGCAGGGGAAAATGACAAGATACAGACATGCAAGTGCCCAACAGCCACTTCAAATCACATCCTGGCACATCAATGCTTGTGGACAGTTCTCTCTCCACTGACTGAAGCTGCAAATCAGAGACAAGACAGTGCCCTGGGTGAAAATCTATGATTCTCAAGAAATCATAGATTACATGTTACTAGAGAAGTAACAATTTTAAGATTACTTATAAGCTGGAAAAAGCGTAAAGAGAGGAACCTCGGAAAGCCTACTCAAAATACAACAAAGTCTGGTTTCCAAAAGCATCTGGCAATCATTGTTTTGTAGAACATGCCTGGTCTCACTCCCTGATGCTATCACAGCCACTAGATGCTGCACAAAACCAAGAACCCCTGCGTTTATGTTTGTGAAATGGAGTGTGGATGCTGTAAGACAGACTTGAAAAGGGAATAAATATAGCAGGGACCAGAGCCACCAGCAGCTGCACAGGTCAACAAATATCTAAAGGTGCTTCCCTCTCCACCCAGACAGGCAGGGCAGGCACAGGACTGTTCAGTGCATTACTAGAGGGAAAACAAAGACCTGCCTCCTATTCCTCCAGGATTTGCAGGAGTATGAGGGATGGATCTCCTTAGGCTGCATGTAAAAATCTGCTTCCACAGTCTTTGTGCAAGGAATATTTGGTCTCCTGGGTGACATTTTTTGAAAAAGGTCTTTAAAATGTGTCTGTAGAGCGCTCCCCTTTTTTCCATAAAAGGCAGCAGCTAGTGCCATAACAGTCACTTTAAGCATTATTGAGGAATAACATCCATTAACACTTGCAGTTTTCATTGTTTCCATTGGAAACACTGCCTTCTGCTTAATGTGTCCCAGTGAAGGTGGCATGCAATTTCACTAGCCATCTCTTGCCAGACATGAAAACTATTTTGTTTCCCACTGTATTAGAGCAATTAGCACTGGGAAATCCTGGCTGTGCCAAAAGGTAATGTGGGCAGGGAAAGGGGAGGCAATGGAAACTGCTCAGCCCTCATTGTTCGAGGCTCCCTGCAGTGGGCTAAATGACACCAGCCCACACAAACCCGAGCACTGACAATCTGGGTCATGGCAGAATAGCTTTCAGCTTATCTCGAAGGTCACATAAAGTTTAAAACAATATATTGGATGTTTAAGGATTCAAAAAATAAATAAAATAAAAAGGCGGAAGAAGAAGCATGTCTGTGCCCTTTGCAGTCCTTCAGCGTTGCATGTAAGATGGAGAGATCATAACTGGCAATTTTCTGACTTTGTTTGCTTAAGATGTTGTTTTTTCAGTAAATACAGAAGAGGGATGTGGACACTGCTCTTTGTTCCAATATCAGCTCAGTCATTCTACTAGAATTAACAGAATGTTAACCAGAAATAAATTTCTGCCATTTATGCTGGTGGCAAAACCTTGCTACCCAAGGCTGCCTTGAAAACCAGAATAAGGATGATTTTATAGTAGAACATATTGCATATAGCAGGTAAATCTGAGTAACACTGCCTTTTTGAGCCACAGAGACCAAGAGTCCTGATTTCAGGGGTGAACCATCCTTAAGAGAAATGCTGGAACATCTCTATATGAAACACAGGTGTTTGGGGAACAGCTCCATGCCCTCAAACAGGGATGGGCTGTGCTCTCCAAAGTGGATCAGAGGCCTTCAGCACATGGATCACACCTTCAGAGGAGGAATTAGCTCTATATGACAGAACTGCTCTTCCCACAGCCGCAGTGTCAGTGATTCATACAGAGATAGGTTAGAGATGGGGCTCTGCTCCTTTGACCACCAGGAAACTAATGATTCTATGAAAGAAAAGACAGTTTGGAGCTATGCCACACATGAATACCCCTTTTAGGAAAAAATTGCAGATAGTTTCTTTTTCTTCTGTTTGCAACCAAAAGCAGAACAGGTTCCCTGAGCCACTGGATCAGTTCATCCAGGACACACAGGGCACATAATTTTCTTTCATGAAGGGTAAAAGTCTGATTTGCTGCTGGGATATATGTAGCAGCAGCTCTAAATGTAATTTTTCAGACTTACATGATTCCTTTGTAGGAAGATGCTGAGCATAATCCTTCCCATGAGTGGTCCTGAGACAAGTCACTGTTGGACCTGGTGATCTCAGAGATCTCTTCCAACTTAAATTGTTCTGTGATTTTGAGCCCTGAATATTTCTATGGGATATAGGTGTTGTTTTTGTACTGAGCTCCTAAAAGCAGGGACAAACACAATGCTAGAGTTCAGGTTTGGAGGTGCAAACCTCAAATACTCTGTGTCCAACTTGGGTCCCTCCAGAGTTTGTGAGAGACGTGGGGAGATAAGCATATGCATTAAAAGTCTTGGTTTCTAAGGACTGTGGGATTATTTTGTTTGCCTTTCATTACTTCTCCCCTTCAATTTTCAAATATTTCACAGTTTTATTTAAGGGAGCAATTGCTTTTATTAAGCAATAATACACGGAACATTCATTAAACATTTTTATACTCTTAAATTCAGGCTCAAAGTAAAGCAATTACTTACCTCTAAACTGGCATGCAGAGCACAGACCAGTAAAATTGGAGGATTTGATAACCGGAATCCATTAATTCCTTCACTTAGTTGTAATTCTGGAAAATGAATAACTTATATTAGTGTTTTTGATTTCTTCATTTTAATGGATTGGACCTTATCTTGAAGTCTGTCCTCACACAGTAAAATATTTCCCTAATGTGGCCTGTAGGAATCGGTCATTAAAAGGAAATAGTAATCTATTCCCAGCTAATACTTTCAACTTCGAGAGAAGCCCAATTTTATCCAGCAGAAGACCTCATTAGCAGCTTCATGGGAACCAGAGAACTGCAATTAATTTGTTTAAATGGTTTGTGTTAAAACCACCTTTACACTTGAATCTCTTTTAAGGCTGACACGAGGCAGAGAAATTCCAAGTCAGCAGAGGCACGCTCACACAGAGCAAGGAATCACGTTCCTTAACTTTATTGAGCTGATGAGACACATGGGAGGCTGCATATGCAGCTAAGTGTAGCTTCAGGCCATGGAGAGGAGCTGCCTCGACTTTGGGCTGTGAAATTTCACAAAATCTATTTAATAAATCTACAAAAGCCTCTCTGTAAGTTCTGTGTCACCGTCCATATTTCACGCTCCAGCACCGGAGCAGGAGGCTGCGGCCAAGGAAATGCTTTTCACACACATTAGACTGGCTAATTTTGTAATGCCCAACTTCTCCCCTGTAAACTGCTCATGGAGATGAATAAACAACGTTTTTCTTCTTCTAGCAGTATTTCAAGGCAATTTGTGTCTCCTGCTGGCTTTCCACAGTGCCACTCTCTTGCATTTGGTCTGAAAACAAAGAGCAGACTGAGGCTATTAGAGAGGTGTTCTCCAGCCAAAGCCACATCAACAGGCGCTGCCACAGAAAATTAAAGATAGATTAAAAAACAAAACAACCAATCAAACCAAAAAGCTCCTTTCTCATTCTAATCCCTCAGGATATTCTCTCTGCCATAGTTTAAACTGGATCTGAACAGCCTAGCTGTCAGATTTGGAAAGGAGCTCTCATTTTTTGTTGGGACAATAAACATTTCACTATTTCAAAGCAGGTTTGTCTTATAACCCATCCTTCCCTAGTGCAGGAAATTTGGAGATTCTGAAACATTAGTGGGATTTCATGATTCATGTCAGGTTGCTTTACCTTTATTTGTACAATTTCTCATTAATTCCAGTGGAACTAATCCTGAAGAAAGATATTACCCCAGTGACTGGCAGCAGATCCTTGCTCCTCAAAGACTCCTGAATTTAATTCACTGAGATACTTTGAAAGTTTCATCTATATTCTATATCTGCATTTTGAAGGTATTTCAGCAAAATGTCTAGGAGGAGACAGTCTGGCCCTTATGCCTCCCCCCAATTTTTTCCAGCATTTATTTTGTGTACTCCACTGCCTCACATATTTAGGATGATGTCTTTAACATAATGAGGAATGTCTTTAACATAAATGAGGAAATGCAAAAACTCCTAAAACTGCTACAAAAATGAAGTTGGTTATATATAAAGAAATCAAATAAGGCAAAATTGAGAGTGTATAAGTACATACTGTTTTCCATGAGGAATCGTGTTTTGAAGTCATGGCCCCACCAGCCAATTAACCTGTTTTTTAAAGAAAATAAATTAATAGAAATCTTAATAGCTTTTAATTTAGCTTTGAGTATTAAAAATTATATAAGATTTGGCAACATACACATTTCTAATAATACATTTTATTTCTAACAATGACATAAAAATGCAATAAATTCTATAAAGAGTTAGCACTAAAACTTAACATTGTCGTTTGAGAATTTCTTTTACTGCGAATGATAAAGCACATCACATCTTTCAATTAACTATTGATTTTAACAATATCCATTTTCTCTGAATTCACTTCACAAAACAAAAAATAGTAAGAAATATTTCTACTGTTTGGTTCCAAGGCATTAAATTCAAACCATTCTCCCCCTGCTCTTGAACTTAGTTTAATGGATATTGAAAGCTAAAAGGAGTTATAAAACCTGACTTAGTTTCACTAAGAAAAGGGCTTTTTGGTGAACAATAAGCAGACAACAAGACCTTGGAAAGACGATTTTGTGGGCTTTGCCTCGTCCTTACTCTGAGACCTGTGTGAATTCTGCATACACTTTTATTTTCCTATACTAAATTTATTCTTCAAAAAAACTTTCTTTAAAATAAAACCCAAACCAGTTTAATACAATATTCCTTAAATAAAACCCCCATACAATTATTTTAAAAAGAATATATCTGAGCTCGGACATTAAAATGACACTACATTATTAACTCATATTTAATGAAAAGTGTGTTTGAGGGTATTGCTATAAACAGTTTTCTAAAACAGCTGGATGCACTGGGTCACCTACTGCCAGGGCACTGCAGATAAAACCAATATTGCAAAATCAGGGGATTTTTCCCCACCTCCCTTGAGTTCTCCACTTCTTAACTCAGCACACAGTGATATCAGATTTGATAACAATGCCAGTCCTACTTTTGAGTTCCCTGTATCAATGGTTTTACGGTACCAAGAAATCACCATCACAGACTCCTTCCTGAACTTCTCAGCTCTGCAGAACCAGACATACTGGACACCATTTCTGCCACGGCTTTGCTCAGTTTTCCCTATGCCAGATGGCAAAATTTTAGGAGTGAAGCCTGGTAAAACTTGAAATGATAAAAAGTCTATATAGGTAGAAGGTATGTATGGTATCTATGTAAAGGTCACAGTAGATCAGCCTTCCTGGAATCAAACAGGGAAAAGAAAGTCATCACACTTCCCTAAAGGAGAATTTTGCATTTTGCCTAAAAGAGCTGAGCTCTGCAGAATTAAGACCACATTTGAGTTAGGAACTTGTTATATGAATACTGCAGAGTGTAAAATAAAGTAGTTCGTATTTCTGTGTAACAACACAGGTTTTATGTTTACTTCTGTGAGCTGCATCTAAACAGAGGGTCTACAGAAAAGGCATGTTTTTTTCTTTATTGCTGCATGATGCTTTTATTATTCTGAGACCCATGAAAATTAATAGTGCAATATACATCCATTTTAAATGAGATATTACATTGCCAAAATGAGTACACCCCAAATAAAGTACACCGGAGCCTCTGCCCGAGTGACTCCTTTACTGATGCTTCAAATCATAAAAGATATTTCAGTTATTTTATAGGAACTCTATAATATATAGACAACGTTGCACTGAAAACCCTGAATATTGCATTTTCCTGCAAGAATCTACTGATAGCAATGGCACACGTGTTCTATGAATTTCAAAAATTTTAAGCAGAGAAGAAATCCATGGGGAATAAAACATCTGGACTAATAGTCAGTGAGAAGGAGAAAACAATATTATGCTTCACTTGGACCACACCCAGAAAACAAAGATGAAATACAGATCAATCAGACCATTACCCAGACCAGGGCTGATGAAAAGCTCTCTGGTTGCACTTCAAATACTCAAAACTCTCTAATTCTGAAGCTGGCTTCAACCCAGATCTCAGCTGCAGCACCACGGAGGCAACTTGGAAAGTGAAATTTCAAAACTTTTCCAAAATGACAGAATGAAGGATTTTTTTTTAAAGACAGTTTTAGCTGTCTTGCCCTTTCCTACCATAATCTGACAATTTGCTTTTCCTCATTTTTATTTTTTTTCTCTTTTGGCTGTTCTAGAACTTCAGAGGTGTCATTGCAGGATGTGCACTTTGAGGCAGCTCTGGTCCTACACTCTCATTGATCTAATGGTCCATATGGATGTCACGTTATTTGACATTTAAGTTGACAGGCTTCAAAGCGTGGAAATTAACAAAATCTTCACAAATTATAGCGATTTGCTGTTTACAATTTTCTGTGAAAATTTTGAAATGAAGGTTGCCACCGCTATGCCAAATTTCAACCTGTTGTGATGGGAGAGAGCTAAGGTGTTAAACCTCAAACATAACGCTTTATAAATGCTCACTAAAAATAATAGGCAATAAAACTGCACATTAACTTACTGCAGTAAAATTTCTTATTAAAGAGTTGTTACTCTGCATGCAAAGTGAGCATTTTGAACTGCAGTCGCCATTTCAACTGTTCCTGCCTCAAAAACAAAGGCACCAAGATCTAAATAGATTCTGAATTCCAACCCATAACATTTGGCATATTACGTAAAGTGGAAGGCTCTGAACAGCCATATATGATGTGTTTGTGATTAAATACACCTTAAACATGGTAACAATGAAACTGTCAAGTTACATGCTTCCCATGGCAGATAAAACCTATTGTGGGAAGTGTGTTAAAAATCAGTGCCTAAGATGAAAAAGGTCTAATTTAGCAAATGTTCCTCAATAAATTAAAAAATGCAAATTTATCCAAACTGAGCCCTTGTTTTAACACATCACAAATCAAAATTGTTATCCCAGTGAGGGACAGGTTTTGGTTGAAGCATCCTGCTGCCAGTCCCAGGTATCCCCAGCAGCCTCCCAAGGCAGCTCAGCAGAGGTGCCCCTGGAACACCTCCACAGAGAACATCTCTCCATCCTGGAGCAAAAACATATTTGAAATCCATTGCAAAATCATGCTAAAATGAGAGCAAATTAGTGCCAAGCTAGCTGTATCTTTTTTTCTGAGAGGTGAGCATGTTCTTACAAAACCACTTCTGTTAGAAAATAACTTTTAAAATAGATTGTTCCATTTTATGCCTCAGATAAAACCATTGCCATCACAGAATGGTTTGGGTTGGAAGACACCTTGAAGAGCATCTCTTTCCAAACCCTGCCATGGGCAGGGACACCTTCCACTGGACCAGGTTGCTGAAGGACCCATCCAACCTTTTCTTTGTCCTTACAGTTTGGTAACACTGAGACTTTTCCAGGGAATTCTGCCACTTCCAGTCTTTGCACAGAATTTTTACATATACCACATAAAACTCAAAGCAAACTGTTATTTGCTCAGTTTTATGAACCAAGTAAAATATAATTAAATATTACTGAAACATTTTCAAATTTTCTTTTTCTTTTTTTTTTCTTTTTTTTTTTTTTTTAAACTCCAGTATATTCTCTTGTTTTACAAATCATTGAACAAAGGTTTGTTTTACAAATCATTGAACAAAGGTTTGCTGGGCTGGAAAACAGCAGCAGAAAGGAACAGTATCCTCTTATTTAATCACACTCTCTCTAAGAACATTTACACCAGGGAACAATCCCTTCAATAAGTATTTTTATTTAGCTCATTTTCCTCCTTCATATCTATCTGCATTAGACTGAAGCACTGGTTATTCATAACTTGAGTCATCTCATTTGTAGCTGCATTAACGATGCAGGAGTGCAGGATATAATGATTGTGATGTATGTGCAGTGTAAACATCAAAGAAGATCCAGTTAAAGAACACAGAAAAAAATACAAAAAAAAATTCCTTTGCCCTTTGCTTCGGCGTTACAGATGATCATGCTTCTCATTTATAATTTACAGCCTGGAGCAACATGGGTCTCATTTCCCTTCTCAGAAGAGACAGAAACTCTTGAGTAGTGATACAGAAAACAGGCAAATACCATTAATGTGGCCCAGCTTTTACAGTCCAGGGCAATGTGTTGGAAGTATCCTGTCATTACATCGTGTGAGATAATCATTTCACATCCAGAGGAAGACAAGTTGAAAAGCTACAGGAATACAGTGTGAAATTTGTAATACTTGATTTTACATCTTCCAGCTTCCCTGGGCACGGAGCTGTTTGTCTCCTCTCCCTTATCAGGTCACAAAGCGAGCTGGAAATTCTATAGTCATTATTTAGATTATATTAGGAGCATATACCAGCAAAGCATGTTATGTTTATGAAAGAATGGATTAAGCCAAATCATAAACAGGCAGTTTGGGGCCAGGCTGTGTCCACAAAGGAGCTGATGTAACTGCTAGGTGGCAGCTAAGCTCTTCATTCACACACTGCTTTAATTTTGCAAAAGCATCCAGGTGTTGGCAAAGATTTGTTTGATTTTTTCATGCTGCTATTCCAGTAATGAGAAAGAATCAACTCTGAGGAGTTAATGAGACTTGTCACTGCTCCCAAAGTTCATTACACAGAGTCAGGCGGATCTTATGCCATGTCTGCAAAGGCACCCTTGTGTAGAGAAAAGAATGAAAGGGACAAAAATAATCATCGAGTTCAGTTTCTTGCAGTCCTGTATGTCCATGGCTGGCTGAAGAGCACATCTGTGTCTCAAGACACCCTAAAGACATGAGATGGGCAAGCAACAGGCACATGTGCAGTGTGACACAAGTTCAGAGGAAAGAGGTTAATTGTGACTTAACTATCATTCTCTTAGCAGGTATTGTGTGACAAAAGCAACTACGAGGTTTTAGAAATTAAATTTCAAACAGGCATAGAAGGCCTGGAGGCTGGAGTCAGCCTGGTGCTAAGAACAATCCACATCTGACCATGCTGGACCATCATCCTTCTGCCTAGGAGAATGTGGTGGTACTACATCCAAAGGCCAGCTTTCATACTTCAAATTCCAGGATAAACCAAAACCAAAAAAACAAAAAAAAAACAAAAAACAAACAAACAAACAAACAAAAAAACCTAAACAAACAAACAAACAAACAAAAAAACCACACAGAAATGGTACAATCAGCTCCTCACACCCCAAACCATTTTTAAACATGACTTACGGCCATATATATATATAAATCTCCAGCTCAACTGAAAGTTTAATTCCATATTTTGAGGTACCTTCTTCCAGTTTCCTAAGCTCCATGTAATGCAATACAGATAGAAAAAGTGCCCAGGATCCAGGTCCTCAGCAGGAGCATCTCCTAATGCTGCTGCACTCAGTCAAAGGTCAGTCTCAGAAAGCAAACTCACAGAAGCACCTGTCTCACTCTCAAATCCACCTTCCTCTCATCCAGATCTACAAACTGCTCTCCACAACCTCTGAGCACAGACCTGGTCCCCAGGCTCAACAGCTGGGCTAAACTCTTTGCATTCTACTCTGCATTAATTTTATTGCAGCTTTCTAATTGCATTTTTATATGTTTTAATTTAATTTCTATGGCATTAATTTTATTGCAAGCACATGAGCATGATTGTGTTTCTTTGGATTCAATGCCAAAATTCAGAATAAATAGAATGACACATATACACACCAACTAAGAAAACAGAAAAACCTGCTCCTTGCTTTACATGGCATATTTTTGGCTCACTAGATGGAGTTTGAGAAGGAGTTTCAATTTTCTTTGCTATCACAGACTTGTCTGATCATTGATGGGTCATTTGGTCTCTCCATGCCTCAAGCCCTCATCTCTAAGAATTCTGCTCAGGACTGTCTTAACTCTGCAGTGAGGGAAGAGAATATATTTGTTAAAATGTGCCCACATATTTAACAATAAGGAGCACGTAAGGATGAAGAAAAAGATTTATGTGGAGCATCTTACACAGGACTTTTTAATATGCAGATAAGAAAAGGGCATTTGGAAGTAAAGCTGATGTCACTTGGTTTTTTCCACTCCTGTCAGCCCTTCCCCAAATTATCACCTCGGCCTCCAATGTTATTGTCAGTGTTAAGTTTCTATTCATTTCAGAATCTAATATTTTTCTTAGCTCACTTAACTGGCATTTCTAATAAGGTTAAAAACAAACAAAAAACCAATCAATAATTCTATTGCTTAATTACACATGGAATTTTTCTGTTATGCTGAAACAAAGCGAACTCAAGTGGATGGACAACATTATTCCACCCCATCCAACTCTCTCCATACTGAGCACCCCAGCAGGGTCCTGCTCTAACCCAGAGCTTCCCTGCTGACAGCTCACTGAGAGGGAGAAAAGACATTTCAAATGATGTTTGAAAAGATGAGGGGTCTGTTTAATCAAAACAAAGAATAATGGAGGAGTAACTCCCAGTTTCATCACTGAAATCAAGCATTCAATGATTTTAACCCCCTTGCGTAGGTGAAATTCCTCCCATACCGAGGAGCTGTCAGTTATGGAGCAGCCCCACAGTATATATCTATAAGGGCTAGGATTTGCACAGGGGATTAAGGGAGTTACAGCAGCTACCTCTGTTAGACTTCAGCAATATTTCGAACCTAACTCTCACAGTCTCCTTCAGAAAACCTTGCCAAGATTGCCAGAAGCTATTTTTAAAGCCCTTTTTTTTCGCCTCCCTTATATCTTTTTAGCTATCCTTTATCCCAAATGGTAAGCTTGGACTTGTTTCATTATTCTTTTCTGTGCAGCGCCTGTTAATTTTAAGTAAGATCTGTTGTTAGGATTTGAAAAGCTTTTGAAGCCCAGGTAATTATTAGCCTCAGACTTCTGTAGTTTAGGACTTGCACACACTCTGCTGCTTTCCTTACCCTTTTCAACTCATTACAAATGTTTCCTAATTATTAAGCATATGTGACTTGTGAGCGGCGCCATATATTATTAATGGGCCAGTCTCTTAGAACTCAGTGGAAAAAAAAATCAAAACTCCTTATGAAAAGTTGCTACTGTGAAACTAGTAACTTTCCATATTTAATATCAATGAGGCTTTACTTTGTCAAAGGACCAAAGTAATGTGATTGTATTAGAGGCTAATAGCATGACATTTTTCTTCTGTTAAGAGGCTTGCATTTTCAGTACCATCTAAAGGGAGACAATTTTTCTCCTCTATTTTGAGGCTTGTCTTGGTTAAAAAATAGCCAAACTCACTTTCTGCCTAGCAGCAAGTTTTAACAGCTACGACCCAAACCCTGAAATACAGTCTCATAATTTAAACAATGACACTTAACTATGCAACTGCAATGGATGGAATTAAGAAACTTCTAGATTTGAGTAATCACCCTCTTTCCAAAAGTAGCTGGGCAGCTCTCAGCTCCCTGAGCTTTGATATTCTTTGAGGTGGGTGATTTAACAACAGTGTTGCCACAATTAGAGAGGCTCTTGGGTGAAAAACCAGGGCTGTTTGGTCAGTCGAGTACAAGGTGATTTACAGCTCCTGGGTACTTGAAGACAGAGGGTGCACACACTCTTCTGGATTGATTTTTACCTTGTTAGTCTTTTAGGCTCGACACAAGTGGGAATACACCAATTTCAACACGTCCATCCATATTACCCCTCCAGGTCAAAACAAAAGGAGATTGAGTTCACTTTTGTAGCAGGAAACAAGTTGCTGTGGCCAGGGCATGAGGAAGAGGGATGGCTGCAATGCTGCCAATCCAATCAGGGCCCTTTGCAGCCTCACAGAGCTCTCCACCAAACCTCTGAGGCGCTTGCGATAAGGGACGATAATTTCATTCACCATGATCAGGCAAAAGAAAGGTATAACCCAACAGCAGACAAAATGGGAGCCTAAATTAAATCCCAGGAGAAGATTTCGCAAAAAACAAACCCCCTAAGGCTAATGAAGTCGAATTAAAAACTGTTAAATCAGCTTACGAACAACTATTATCACAAAGTGCTCATATAACACTTTCACTGGCCAAATATCTGATATATGAAAAGGGGGAATACAGCCAACAGTATGTTCACACATTTAGTAAGGGGAAATTGAATATTCTGCTTAACACCAGAAATTAAAAATCAAGCAGGGAGCCAATTTACTCATAGAGATATTAATAAAGTTCTCAGTGATTTTTATAAAGTACTGAATAGCTCTCAATTATTTTATGGTGATAAAAAAAAGCATGTTATATTCTTTAAGAATTCCATAATTATTTTTTTTTTCTAGGCTGTTTCAAATAGATTAAATTAAAAAAGTGAAAGCAACAATCCATCCTAGAGCTACTTTTAAATGTGAATTTTGACTTAAAGAAGACTTGGATAGTTTTGATTACTATGATGCATTTACTGAACTATACAGTCTCTGCAATCCCTTGAATAAATCTTTCAGGGCAGGCTATCTAGATAGATTTCTAAATAATAAATGTATCTGACTGAAATATAACATAAAATTTTTGAGACACAGGAAGTTGCGCTTCCTTGGGTCTTTGTTATTTTTGAATAGAGTAATCACAATATTAATGAAAGACCTTTATCATATCAGAATCCTTATTAGCTGAAATGTAAGTTATCACCTCTGCTCTTTGCCTGAAACAAGAAACAATCGCATTAGATGAGATTTTTATTTTTTTTATGGCAGTGGCTAAAACTAATTGAATTCATAGTTTCAAGTGCCAGCAAATTTGCCACAGAATCCAGTAGCTGAGTTACAAAACATTTACTAAGTGATGCTGAAGGAGGAAACCTCAGATGAAGTCTTTTCACCTGAAGTCTAAGACATGAAATAACGGAGATCAGAAATGGGCATTTTCCAGAGTTGTTTTAAAGAGTTTATCTTCAAAAAAATTAAATTTCATCCATCACAAGAAAACAAGGAAAATGTGACTTATGGGCCTTTCTTTATTGGGCTGCAGTTGCCCAAATTTTCAGTAGTACATAAAATAACAGTCTTATGGGGTGTAAAATAGATTTGACATGAGGTCCAGCACTGATTCCAGGAACTCCAGGCTCTTCTCACTGCAGAAGCAGGTGAGAAGCCTCAAATAAAGACATTTATATGGACTTATTCTTCTGTCAGTAAATCACTGTACCTGCAACTCTGACCTTCAACACACACTGACAAAAACTCCCTGCACTAGCTCACAATGGGTTGCTCGAAAGTCATCTCAGAAAACTGTCAGTGAAAACAGAGGGATGCTGAAAAACTAGATTTCAGTAGGAAACTATTTCATTTTTGCTCAATAATCTGTGCACAGCTAAAGAAAATAATAAATAATTTTTCGCATTGAGCAGCTGTTTTCCATGGGACAGAAAGAATCTAACATTTTCCCAAAACAGTTGCACTGGTGTGATTAGATCAGTGAATCGATGCCATGCTGAGTCAGAAATTAGGGAAAGGAAAAGGAGTGGCAGGATTTTGTGTTTCTCCCAGCATCTCACTAGAAACTCCTCTTTAGATACTTAAGTGAGATCTCTATGGTTGGAGCTGCCCTGCAGTTTCCACACAGAGGAAGGCAGCAAGAGGCAGCTGCCAGCAAGCACTGAAAATTACTCCGGTGAAAAATGAGGAGTAGTCACTTTGACAGTAAAAATTTACCAGCAGTGACAAAGAGGTGTGAAAGTAAGTATTTCACAAATGGAAAGTGAGAGGAAGGATGGCTTACAGCGAGTGGGCAAGAATAGACCATATATGTCATGAAGACCTCTAGGAAGCTCCTGATTCAAAGGCCTGTGGAGATGGGTAAGGAATAAAAGACATAAAAAGAAATAAAAGACTCTGGTTGTCTTTTGCTGAACTTTAAGATAAAATAGATTTTATTAAGGGAGACAAAAGAAAAATATGAAGGTTTCTGACATGGTGAGACGTTATCTTGGTTGAGTGCTGGAAAGAAGTTTTAAAAAGGAGAAAGAGGGAGTATGAGGACGAGAAACCCCACAGACATGTGGAAACAAATAGGCACCAGTGGTAAACCAAGCAAAATAAAAAGAAAAACCCTTTCATAATCTTCCCATGTACAAACCCAGAATGCCAACTTAGCAAAAAGTAACAAGACTGAATTATTTCTTTAACCTAGGCAATGACCTTCCAGTGACCTTTGAAAATGCTTATGGTTTGAGTCAGGTGCTGGCTGGGACATGAATCACAATATGAGCAGTATGTGTGACCCCAGAGCTGCAGCTAAAGCCAGAGAGGTGCTAAGCCAGGTCAGGGACAGGAATAGCTCTAGGAAACATCCTGGGCACAAAACCCCATCTTGAACCATAGCTGACAATTACAGGAACAGACTCCAGGGGACATAAATGGGGAGAAAACTGGTGACTATTAATGGCTCAAAAACATAACAGCTCTTGCTGGTGCTTTCAGCTTAGAGCAATTTCAAGCCATACCATGACCTCAAAGTACATTCTATAAGGAGAAATTAGACACAATTCCCTACTGTGGTCTAATGAACCAATACAAAAGCATGAACAAATCTCATTTTTAAAGGGCATGTGCAGGCCACAGGTTTAACTGAGAATCTTAGGAGGAAAGCTTCATAGAAAGTTCCAAAACTTCTGAAGTAGAAAAAGTGAAAAATGATCAAACACTGAAAGCTAGTCAACTTCTAGTAGGAAATCCCAGATGCAAAATTGCATTAGTTCCAGCACATTTCTGCACAGAGGTAAACGAACTCTTAGTGGAAATGGCAGAAGATTTACTGGCGGGTTTTTTCATTAAAAATAAACTTCCCTCCCTGATATAGAAAGTTTCTGTGAGGTGGTTACAGAAACACACAGATGAATGGATAAGAATAAGAGGAGAAATAACACTTTTTCTGGTGACTTATTCAAAAAGCAGGCACAAAAGATTTTCTTTCCATTTTCCTAGAGGTGTGTAACCCAGTATGAAGGTTGTATTTCTGTAAAATTCATTCAGCAAGAAGGAAGCTTACTGCTTTGTCTTATTGGGAAAAATCAAGACACAGCAAAGTGCTTTCAAAACTACCTGCCTGGAAATGGAGAACTGAGGCACAGAGAGCAGTCAGATAACAACACACTGCCTTTGAAGTGCTGGGGAAAATCACAGCAACCATCCAGACTCCTAGGAGAGCCTCAGGATTCCTTCCTTGCTAGTTAACAGGATGCAAGAATCACCCCCAGGCTACATTCACCTTTCCATCAGGCTAAGCCTGTTAGTTCCTTTTATGTGTTTGAGCAGTTGTGTCTTACACCATCTGATGAGAAAGGCAGGCAGGAAAGCAAAGGTGGAAGGAACAGAGCCGCCTCCCTCTCATTGCCCAGGCTGGGAGTGAGACTGGACCATGGCGCAGCACAGCAAGTGACATCCCTTCAGCATGATCCAGGAGGCAAAATTAATGGGAGTGCACTCAGGGATGCACTCAAGGAATGAGAGCAGCACATTTCTTCCACGCTCACACCATAGGTGGTGCAGAGTTCACACACACCTTTACAATCACCTTAAAATCGAGCCAGGACAAAGGTGACAAAATAAAGGAGAAGACCTTCAGGAAGGAAAGAATAAGAAGGATCTTTGTTCTCACCTCCAAAGAGGTTAGATTGCTTGAAGATACAGCTTAATTACAAGGAAGGACTTGAAGGAAGAGAGAAAATGCTTGACAGAGAACAAGGAGACAATCATGGGGAGCCACATAAAAGGAGCCGAAAAAATAAGAATGGGAATAGATGATGTGAGTATGCATTAACCTCTCTCATTTTTTTTTCTCCCAGAGACTCACTCCAAAGTTAAAAAATGCTCTTGGATATCTGCCATGTAGTTGGTGAATCCGAGAACACACCCCTGCAGGCCCATCATGGGTCTAGATTGGCCTAATAAATCACTTGTCCCAAGACAATGCAATTAAGCCTAATTAGCTGATAGCTTTATTCCTAAACAGTCTCTTCCCAAGGGAGGTTTTAACTTTTGGTTTCTAAATTAGCTCAAGGAGCTAAATTGCTCTCATCTCCTTGGCAAAGCAACAGTTCATTTCTACCTTAGCACAGGATTCTTCATGCACTCAGGGGACACATGTTCACTGCACAAGTAGTTTATTTACATTAGCCCACAACCTGAGTCCAGTAGGACCAGTGAGAACCCTTCTGGAAACAGCAGCATGCCCACTGCCATCTGTCACCACTGACTTTCCCACCTGGCTGCACTCAGCACAGCTTCCCTACGAGTCTCTACGTTGCTTCTCCAAATCCTCTCCAAGAGCAGGACAAGGAGCTCTGTTCTGATAAAGCTTCCAGCAGTGATGAGATACTCAGAGAGGACAAATTCAATGGGTCAGTGAGAAATAGAGCATCTTAGCCTATTATCTGAGTAAAAGACTCTGTCTGAGTAAAGAAATTCTTCCCTGTGAAGAAGGGGAGACCCTGGCACAGGGTGCCCAGAGAAGCTGTGGCTGCCCCTGGATCCCTGGAAGTGTCCAAAGCCAGGTTGGACAGGGCTTGGAGTGACCTGGGATAGTGGAGGGTGGCCCTGTCCATGGCAGGGGGTGGAATGAGATGGGCTTTAAGGTCCCTCCCGACCAAAATCATTCTATAACCCCATGATTCCTAGAAGCATTCTAAACAAGATCAGAGTTAGTTTTTTACAGTACAGTAGATATAAAACAACCTTCCAAATCCTTTTATGACTGCCTTTTGCTTCCAACTCACGTTCCTCCAAAGTTACATTATTTTCAGCAGTTTTACAAAAGATTCAGCTCTTTATTTTAGGGGATTATGTGACTCTAATTCAAAAAAAGACTAATGTGATATCTCTTCATAAATCAAGAAAATGAGCAAAAAAAAAAAAAAAAAAAAAAAAACCTCAGTGGAAGCTACCAGTCCTAGAAGGTGTAGAGTAACTCCTTGCAAAACAATTACTGGAGAGAGAAGGTTTGCACTGGAGCAGGATGGGGATCCAGAGCACCTGGGAATAATGGGAGGGGAAAGTATAAGGAGATGGAGTAGCATATTTATCTGACACCAGGGATAGAGTTCACATATCAAAAAAGCTGTGCAGATCTCTATAAAGAAGTAGCAGGAAGCTATTTGTGCTCTGGCATTTTCACTGGTATCAAAATACCAAAAGAGGAAGTGGTCTAAGAAAAAGTGCTGATATCTCACCTCTGTCTGTGAAGAAATTGGCTGAAGATGCCTTTTGTTCTTCAAAGTTATTATGAAATTGTTATCTTTTGGCTTCTTGCTCTTTTAAACTTTTTTTCTTTTTTTTTTTTTTTAATCCTGTGGTAAAAGCAAACACATTCTTTGGACATCACTTGCTTCCTGCACATGCAGCATTTATTTCTCCACATCACAGCAACTTTTTACTTTTAAACACTACCTGCTGCTAGTGTGGGCTAAAGTCTTGATGAATCCCTTCATTTTAAACACTGTACAGTTTTTATTTAATCCTCTACCAGGGTTTATCTATTATTTTCCTGAATACTTTACATACATTGATTTCCCTTTAATCTGTTTAAATTGTGCCTTGCTTTTACTTAGTTTACTGTCTCAGAGCTCTGCAAATGTCTCCTTCTATCCCTTTCACCACCTGGCAGCAGAGTTGATCCTACTGTCCATCTACACCTGCAAACACCCTGCTGGGAACACCTGACTCAAGCATCTTCTCCCCCAGGTACCCACAAACATCCACATTTCATTGCAGTTAAAATGTTTTGTAATTCAAGTTGTCCTTTTTATAAGGAGAGAATTAGGAAGGGAGAAAAAAAAAATCAAAAATTAAAATGGGAATTTTTCTGGAATCCAAACAGCTAGACAAGCACAATTTCAGTATTAGTAGGTCACTTCAGTGCTCTCTGTGTGTTGGAAACTTCCCCTCTGCAACACTTACATGGCAACCTGGTGGCACAGGCTCAGCCAGCACTGACCCAAAGGTTTCAATAGTATTTCATAACTCTGCTCTCTCCAGGTCCGTTTTTTTTTTTTATTTGAAACCTTCCCATAAAGAGATCGCTCTCACACAATTAGCCAGGAATATATTGCATTGTGATATATAGAGCAGGTATTAAAAAAGCTATTTGAGTATTAAGAGAGACTTCAGAGGAGGTGAGATCATGGGAAGATGGGGACAGATCTTATCCATATATGTCAGATTGATTCAGTTTCACTGCTCTAGGGAGAAAGAGGGGGAATAGCAAAGGACTACCCCTTACTTGGGTAGGGATGTTAATTGGGCAGGTTACAACGTGTCACTTTTAGACCCATGGCCCCTGCAGTGAATTAGAGAACCATTCCAAGCTAAGCCAAGGTGTTTGCAGGACTGCAGGATGGTGTTTGCAGTGACTCAAAACAACATCAGGACATAGAAGACTGTATCACCCCCAGCTTCCATCTGATCTAGAGATCAGGCCCTGCCCTCAGGCATAAATCCTTTCCCAATATACAAAATTACCAACTTTATAACTCTTGTGGGAAGTTTGCACTTCCATGAAGAGTGGGACTGGTTTGCTTTTTGTCTGCTGGGACATGGCAAAGTATTACTGATTTATATCAGGTTGTGGAGGTTTGCAGTGAGACAGCCCCAAAGCAGAATAAAGATCTGGCGTGGCCTCATGTAGTGATGGTAAGGGTATTAAATACTTTAAATACTTTAAACAACTCTTTCTCAAGTTGCATTTTAAGAGAAAGCAGCAAATAAGTGTTTTGTTGTTGGAGAGAGCAGTTGGGGAGGAGCTCAGTTTCTTAAACTGGGCATAAGACAAAGGATACTCACAAAATTATGAGAAGTTAAAACGAAATGCCAAAATTCCTTTGGTGATGTGCAGTAGCTGAGTTTGGGGAGGGTTAAAATAGAAATTTTGGACTGAGCTGTTTTATTTTCAGTAAGTCCTTTTTGCCTCAGCCTCAGATAGTAAAAGACAAATGTTCTGCCTCTCTGAATTACAGTCAGAACATACATTTTCCCATTAAGACACAATAGATTATTTCCATATTAAAAAAACCCAAAACAAACAAACAAACAAAAATACCCAACAAACTACCTGGTCGATAACTTGCAGGAAATATAAAGGATGAGACAAATCAAAAAAATATTATATAGGTGGGTAAAAAGTGATTCACCTAAACCCGGCCGTGAGTTAGAACAGTGTTTCAGACAGCTCAAAGGACAAAAGGGTGTCAGCTGGATTGGAATTTAATTTTCTGCTTATGTGTGGGCTGAGGTGCAAAGAAACAAGTGGCTGGTGCCTCTCTCCAGTTGTGTGAAGTTGTGTGGCCACTGGGTGTCACCCTTGATTCAGATGACAGCCAGAGACTCTGCAGCTACAGCGCAAAGCCTGCAACTTCCCGAGCAGTTAAATTCCACTCTATTTGATTGTACAATGTACAGCAAATTGCTCTGCATTTAAATCAGCTATACAATTGAATACTTTGACATAGACAAATTCTCCTTTGTCTCAGTGCCTTGTTTGGAGACCTGAAATAGCTGGTTGAAGCAGGAAAGAAAGAAAAGGAGTGCAACCTGGGCATAGGAACTACAAACAATTTGATGAGTGATTATCAAATCTCAGGAAATATGAAATAACTGTGATTAAATAATGCAGAGGGTCGATGCAGGAAGTTTGGAATTATATCCTTAATTTGTCCCCAGGCTGGAAAAGCCTATTCCATATCCCATATAGGTAATTTAATTTAAGATATTCAGTATCCAGATTCAGTACACAAATTAATGACTATGTATGAAGGAGCTGGTTCAGGAAAAACTAATCTAAGCTCTTACCTAAAATAACCCAAGTTATACCCTCAGAAAAGTTCCAAAATGTCATCAAGGAGGAAAAAACACTGAAAATCCTTGATATTTTGTTCATTCCACCTCCAGCTATTCTGTAATTTTTCACATTTTTTCCACTGTTCAGCATCTTTCCAGTTCCCCACAACCAGGATCTATGGGAACCACACAACCAGGCATGACCATGCCTGCACCTGACAATAGGGGAGCAGGAAAAAGCCTTTCCAGAAGAAATATTCAGATATCCAGTATGTTTTGCCCATGTTCACATATAAGGTTGGAATCAGCTCGCAACAGGTCATATGTCATCCTAATGAGTTTTCTGTTATGGGTGACTGAGAAGAACTTATGAGCATTATTTTGTTATCTCCTGGGAGTCTAGACAGTCTGAAACCAGCACATCGTGCAGCAAAACTGCTTATTATAATATTGTCTCTGAAACCTGATTTAGTTTGCGTTCCTCAAGGAAAAATAAAAGTGCCAGCAATTTCTCCAAGCATTACAGCCATAAATGTTTACATTTGTCAGTGCATTAAAAGTATTTATCCCATTGTTCTTAATATACATAGACAGAGTATAGCCATGAAATGGCTTAAAAAACAGGTATTTTTGTTAATGCAGCTAACTTCAGCTGATAGCTCAGCTTTCCATGGATTATGCAGTCTTTCAGAACAGATCTCCATGTAATACTTCCTAGCTTTACCAGTGGATACAATTTTAATGAAAACATGCTACTACTAAAGAGCTATTAGGCACAAAGTAGAAACTATCTTTGATTTTGTTCACTAACCAAAGACTTCAACGATTATTTAAAATCTATTTTTAAAAGAAGATGTCAAATATTCTCTTTATATTAAGCAGCCTCATAGACATGATTTAGGACGCTTGTTTTTAATATTGCAAACACTCTCTTTTATGGTTCTGTTTAGTTAAGAACTGATAGAAGGCTTAAAGGAGGAAATGCATTTCAGATGTGAGCATGTGCATTAGCAATTTCGACATTTCCTGAAATTAGTGTAAAACAACCCATCTGAAAGAACAAAGTCAGATAACCAAATTGTCTAAATCTTTACTACCATTTTCTTTGAAGCAATAAATCAGCAACAAATATTAGTTCAATGAGTTTTTCTTGAAAAAGAGTTTTTCTTCTGTTTCTATAAATATACTCATAGATGCACATGCCCATATTCTATGGTTAGGAATCAACAATTTTACTTTCAGATCTCAATTCAAGGGGAAAGTTCTTTCCCATTTAAACTTCACAGCATCTTTTATTTGGGAATTTATTATTAGAAAAATACTTACGTTGGTTTAATATTCTTGGAATGCTTTTCATGAATGTAGGCACCAGCAAGGCCTCCTGCTCCAGAATTTAAATACTGCAAAGAAAAAAAAAAAGAAATGCACATTTTGTGCTCATTATCTGTAAAGTAACACTTTCCTTCCCTCACTCTGATCGATAAATCAAACCAATTCTAACATTTCTAGTGCTTTCTAGATGGAGATCTTAACTTTTGTCACAAAGTGCTGATGGAGGTAAAAGCATATATATTTTTTTCAGATTAGTTTTAAAAGTGTTTCTCTTGGCTTACAAACGGTATTAGAAGTCTAACAGGCCAGAAAATTGAAGTACATCTGAAACAGTTCCATATATATTTGCTATATATGTATAATATATATAGCAAAGTCATCAAACAATTCATCTATGTCTGTTGAATTTTAATCCCGCTAGGGGTCAAACTAAAGATACCTTGCTCTGTGACCTGAAATTATTAAAGTTCAGACAAGAATATTCTCTTATTTAGGGACCATTTAATAAAATATTATAGCTGTGAGACCTTCTTAGTGTAAGAAATATGAGAAGAGCCCCTGATCCCATGTCCACAGAGCAGATGATTAACCACCACCAGCATCCACCTCTCATCCACAAGACCTTGTAGGTAACTGCCACTACTATTTTTTGGAGCTACTCATAACAAAGGCACCATTAAAGTCAGTGTCCATCTCTTTGTTGTGGTGAATTCAAAGATTCAGCCAAGACTTGCTCAACAGTTCAGGTGCAGCTCTTATTCCCCTGACCTGTTTGCTGGCCCATGATATAAGGGACATTATGGAAAACCCTGCCCAACAATGAATCTGCTTTACCTTGTAGGAGCACCAGCAGGCAAAATCTACTCCCCAGTCATGCAAATGAAGCTCTACATTCCCAACAGCGTGAGCCAGGTCGAATCCCACCAGGCATCCCTGCAGGAAAGAGATGATTATTAGGTTACTTATTAAGATAATCATCGCTGTGAAATTATTTTGAAAAGAACTCCTTCAGAGCTTAACTTGCTCCTGGTATGTGCAGGCTACCTAGAGACATTTTACTGAAGTAGAGAGTGATAGGATAAGTGTGAATGGATTTAAACTCAAAGAGGAGAGATTTAGGCTAGATGTTAGGAAGAAATATTTTTCTCTGAGGGTGGTGAGACACTGGAGCAAGATACTCAGAAAAGCTGTGGCTGCCCCATTCCTGGAAGTGTCCAAGGTCAGGTTGGGTGAGGCTTGGAGCAACCTGGGATAGTGGAAGGTGTCCCTGTCAATAGCAGGGGGTTGGAACAAGCTGATCCTTAAGGTCCCTTCCAACCCAAACCCTTCTGTGATTAATCCATCAAGTCCTATCTGTTCTGAGTCAAGACTAGAAACAAATTTTCTATGCCACAGATACACGTAGAAATCACCAATTATTCTGTGATTTGTCTTCAAGGATGATGGGATGGGGTATAGGTTGCTGAGGCTTTGATTGTGCAGTGAAGTGGAATCATTTGAAATGAGTCTTGAGAACAAATGTATCAATACAAGCACTTAAAGGGCACAACAAACCCCAGGCAGAGACAAAGCAGAAATGGTCATAAGGATGCCAGTTACCAGGAACAATTACATTCCAATATATATTCATGCTCAAGGTGTCCCTGGCATTTAAATGAGGAGCACCTTGCTCTTTGGGAATACAAATGGATGAGACAGCAGTTTATGCAATGCCTTGATCTTTAAGAACTTTTAAGCTTGTCCTTAAAAAGAAGGATTCTGCCATTTTTCTGTGAAAAGTCTTGTATTTGCCATAACCACAATTTGCACAGGACACTGGCAAAAAAGGAGGGAAAAAACCCAACATCTAAAGACTGAAAGGTTTCTATATCCAAAAGAGTTTTACACATAAAATAACCACTGGATGGCAGCATTCTTAAACTAAAAAGTTATTCTAAGCTTTGCTATTTATTTAAGAGCAGAGAAATAAAACTGCTTTTTGTGCCTGGACTACAAATTAAATGTTACTTTACATTTTCTTTTAAAACACAAACAGCTTGCTTGCAAGCAGCAGGATAGGAATAAGAGTGAGAGCACAGGCTTCAGAAAAATCAACGTCCAATAATAAAACAAAGGGGTTTTTTTAAGAATCTCCTGCTGTTTCTTGCACGGAGGGAGTCTTAGCTAAATTATTTAAGCAGTACTTTGGTATATTTAATCTTCTGTATAAACTAGATAACAATTTGTATGGAACAGCACTTTAAGAAGATGTGACACGTTAATTCTAATGGAGACATTTGTGAAGTTATCAGCTTGAAAAGTTTGTCTGAAACGCTGGGAAGAAAACTCACTGCCATAGCATTTGCATGATCTAAATGTTGGAACTAGAGTCACAATAAATAGCCATGGTGGCTTGATTTCACAGGGACACACAGAACTGAGTTAAGACAAATCAACTGAAATGGTGAAGCTAATGCAGAGAGGCTGGGGGACACTGAATTCCGATGGGAATGCTCTCATTCAGGGATAAAATGGCTTTGGATCAGAGAAATAAGCTACAGCAAACTAAAGCCAGTGTATGAGGAGGGTCTCATAGGGTTTTAAAGCATTAACTTCAAATCTTCAGTTGACTGGATTTAAACCATAACAGGTACATGCATCCCACATAAACTTTTGGAAGCAATTCTATGACAGATCACTGGTTTCAGTAGAAACCAGGAATACTGCAATAGGATGAGTGTCTTGCAGAATGTGTACGTCTGGTTGTACATTAACAAAATTGAAACAAATTTAAAAAAAAAAAAAAAAAAAAAAAAAGAAGCTGTTCATACAGAAAAACCATGTAAGAAATTTGATTCTATAAATCATGTGCCAAAACAAGTTGTCCTTTCCCTGTCAGTATGTCATATACTCTATAAAAAATTACATTCAATCACACAACATCAAATTATGAAAATGCAGTAGATGGAAGGTAGGAGGAGACAGGTTGGGACAGTGGCAGGTTGGATGCCTTCACAGTAATGAGGCTCCATAACCACATCCACATGGGTGACCTTGACATGGACAAACTTTCCTGGGCACTGACAGTGCCTGCAACACATCAGCTGGAACCCACAGCAGGCTTGGATCGCGCAAGAGGGAAGGACATTGACAAAACACCCATGGGTCATCCTCCTGAATTCCTTTAGCTGCTCCCCAATGCTTTGAAATTGGTTGGTAGAGCCTACTGGGCACTGTTTAACAATACTGAGGCACAGCCTGGAAATTCGGGTTCGGTGCTGGCAGGGTTCCTGCATCGTCTCAGAAACGCCCACTCGCGCCAGTTTGTTCGAGTCGTCATCTGCAAGATGGGTTGTGCTGGTTTGCTTTCCCAGGGAGGTGTCTGGCACTTGAGTCACACAAACAGCAAATGTTTAGCCACACAGATTGCATGGAAAAAGTAAAACAAACTGAAGCAGCTCTCCCTGCACAAGCCACGCAGAACCAGGACTGCGTGGGAACGACGCTTCCCCAGACTGGGGGGAAAACAGAGCTCTCCATCTGCTCCGGGCAAAGGAGAGGACATGTGCTCTCCCCTGCCTCTTCCGTTTTATTCTAACATCTAAAAGTCATTTCTGCAAAACGTCTGGGTAGCTGCTGATAACCAGCAGGTAACAACTCAGCATGGACAATGACATTTGGAGAGAGGGAGAGAAATGACAGCTTCACGCCAGCAAAGCTGGGACATTTAGAAAGAGAGACAGGAAAAGAAATGAAGATGAAGGATCTTAAAGCTCTTCCTACAGGGACTCAAGAGATTAAAATATTTTACATAACGGTACAGAGTCAGTGGAAAGCACAATATCAGTTATGAAATGAAAATTGTATTTGAAAGGTAGAGTCTCCTAAAAGTCAGCCACTTCTTCACTTGTAGAAGAATAAAACAACTCAGCCTCCTCCATCCTCTAGAGCAAGTTTGAAAGTATGGAACAAGGAAAACTGTTACATCCTCCTCAGCCTGCTGATGAGTCTCTTGCACAATACGTAGTAATTTCGATTTATCTGAGAGACCTTAGATGGAAAAATAGCCTGAGGTAATTTTTCAAGCTTAATTTAGTTCATTTAATATTTAATGACTTAATGAAGCTGTCTATGTGCAGAGCTTTCACTCTGGGAGGAATCTTAATGTACGCAGAGAACTTAGGAAATTGGCTTAAAAAATGTAAAAGGAAATCAGTAACTTAATTCATAAATGATTGACCTCAAGAATCCTAGGACATTTTCCAGGCCTCCAGAGCTCACAGCTCAAATCTCTAGCCAAGCCCTGATAGGACACAACACTGTGAGACTTTATTTCAATTGTACATTAAAAGAATTATTAAGACCATCTGTGTAGGACTGTTCCCTCTGACATACTGTCTGACAAGTGAATTTTTTTCCCCTCTCTTTTTCTCAAATGACATTTTCACCTTGTTTTTTTCCCCTTCTGACTCATTTGCTTGTCAGCTCTCCCCAGCCTATTTTCTGTTCAGGAGGGCGTTCACCACCCTTCCTCTCTGGGAAGGAGAACGTTACATTTTTGCTACAAACATGACTTTTCAGTCTTATCTGCTTTTAAAAGGACATCAGCCTATGTGTAATGATGTCTTGACTAGAAGACAATGCTGGATTCATCAGGTCCAGAAGCTCTTGAAGGAGACATGGTTTGTAAGCCCAATTAAACCCATAGATGCTAATGACACTGCTTCAGCAGTTTTTGTTTTCCTCTAACCCAACAGCAGCTCCTAACCCTTGCTCTGGCCTGGAAAAAGAGGAGAGGAGCCAATTCTTTTGAAAACCCCACTTTTCAGGCATTTTGATAGCCAGAAGCCCTGAGTCCAAGATAAGCAGCAGGGAGCAGAAATGCTTCTTACCAAGAGAAACTCTTCATGAATCAACGATTTTGTGGCTGTTCAAGTAAATATTTGTCATACACAGATGTTGAAGTGCGGTGTAACAGTTTGTTACATGGAGGGTTTGTATAAACATATAAACATCACTTAACCCGGGGGCAGAATCCGTAAGGACATTGAGCTGAGTGTATCTGACAGGAGGGAAATAAAAACACAGCTGGCTCATGCTTTTCAAGCCTTAAGGGTACTCAAACTGTTCTTCAGGTTGAATTAATTTTGCTTTTCAGTATACTAATGATATTTTAGTTCATGAATCTACCTAGATCTCAATCCTGCACACTTGAACCACAAAGATACCTAGAAATTCAATTTGGTTGTTTTTCTTTTTTTTTCTCTCTCTTGAAAAATCTGTGGAAGAAGAGATTCATGTCTACATTATGTCATTTCTAACAAGCATTCAGATGGAAACAGGCCTGACATCTACCTGTTCCTGCTGAATTGCTGCCACAAATTGCTCTCCTCTTCAGGAACATGATCCAGTTCTCTGGGTAAAGTATGTGGTATTTTGTGTGCATCCCTGTGGAAGCCCATACCACTGAGTTAATATTGTTATTATTTGCACTGCCTATCAGAAATTTTAATCTTTCTCCACCAAGTCCTGTTTATCTCCTCAGATTTTATAAACATCAAATCCATTTCCACTCCATGTAGTAAGTCGTGAGTGACTATTCTCTCCCAGAACACCACCTTGGGCCAGTTTAGAGTTATCAGTTAAACTGCATCTCTTCCACATATCCAAGTCTGCAGCCCACAGACCAGAGAGCATCTTTGGAGAGGTGGTAAAGTGATTGGTTTTTCCCAGGTTGTTCATCTTTATGGAAAAGAAGAAAGATTTCTCTCTCTCTTTCTCAGACACCTTTCAGACACATCACAGAGCAGCTTTCTGGGAAGCAGCACTGAAGACATGTAGGTGTTGGCAGCTGAACGAAAGCTCGGCTGCCACCAGGAGAAAGAGTAGAGCAGTGGGTGGCATCATCCTGTTAATAACCTGTCTTCCCTTTCTAACATTCCAGCACAGTGGAATTGTGATTTTTTGTGGTCAGCAAAGTGCTGGCAGACACTCCAGGAAATCACCACGATGGTGCTGCTTTTGGAGCTCCTACACAAACCCACTTCCCCTGCAGCTGAGTCCCCACATTTCTCTTCACCCTGCTTTTCTACACCCTTGTCAGAAGTTGGTTTTGTTTTGTACTGTTTTTAACCCTGGGTTTTAACACCAGGTGCTGCTCTGTGAGAACATTCCCACTTTATATCCCACAGGCCCTGCACCAGCTCTCACACCTGCTTTGCTCTCCCAGGGGGGACTTTACCATTGCCTGCTGTCAGAATAACTTATGTCCTGACGTCCAGAAAAAATTCCACTGCCAAACCTACAGCTACAGAAGATGTATAGTGTACTGTGAGGTAGGAACCTCTCCAGAGAGTTAAAGCATTAAATATGAAGAGTTAGCTGGTTTTCCAAAAACCCAGTGATACTAAATAAGTTTACCCTTCAGTGATTTAATCTTGTATGAGATAAGGTGCATCCAGTAAAAGGATTCTGCCATAGAAAGTCTGGTGATTTCCTGTTGATAAGACAATTAAAAACTATCTTCTAGATTCTTAAGGCAACTGAGATGGTTAAAGAGTTTTACAGCTATGGCCACAGAACACATTGCCTGCAAGCTCTGAAGGCTGAGTCATCACTAAAAGACACTCATTTTGTGATGTTGATGTGCTCCACATTGTGCCTGTCTCTGTAAAACTCATCAGTGGAGTCTGAGCAGTGCTGGCTCCGTGGGGAGCTCACCTCCCTGCTCAAGGGGGGAAAAATCTGCCATAGCACAGCTACAGACAGGAAAGGAGGAAAATCATGAAAGTCTGTTGAAAAAGCTCAGAAATCTTAGACAAACTAACTTTCAAAGACAGATTAGAGCTTTGATTGCCTCCTCCTCCTTCTTCACTGAGGCTCTTGGTATTCTACCCTTCCAGAAAAGCCATGTCAAAGTTAATAGTCATGAATTACCTTTTCCAAAGAGTTTAATATTCATCTGCCTGAAAGATTGCTCCCACAGGGCTATTTCCCCAAAGGGTCTGGGCACAGAGTGCTTTTGCATTTTACCAGAGACCTACAAATCTCCATGTTTTGTTCCACAAAAACACAAAAAAAACCCCAAAAAACCCCCCAAAAAACAAACAAGAAAAACCCACAAAAAAAAAAAAAAAAAAAAAAAAAAACAAAAAAAAAAAAAACAAACCCTGACATTAAAATATTTCACAGAGAAAACTGATCTAAAATTGGTATGAGAGGAACACATCTAAAGCAGTCCTACCTTTTTTTGACCAGCCTTTGTTATTCTAGGGATGTCAAACAACTGCCCTGTGTAGTACTGCACCCCACTGAACAGAATGACAGCAATAGAGTCCCCTTCCTTCTCAATTGCAGCCAGGATATCTTCAGTCCTCAAGGTTTCTTCCCCCTAAAACAAAGTTAAAGCACATATTTTACATCAGCTCTGGCGGTAATGACATTGCCATTCCTCATTTCATAATCTATATTATACCATGAGCCAGGCTGCTTGCATAAAGAGATCAAAAGCAAACCCTTATTTTAGTAATGATATGCAAAGGTAGTGCTATGAAGTAGCCTATGAGCAAGTAACTTCAGAAAAATAATCATTAGCATGTGAATCTTGGAGGTGCCTGTTATAAAAAACCTATTCACTTTGTACTCTAGCATGTTTCATACTCTTTAATATTTCTGACATTTTTAATTTACAGTCAAAAATTCCTGGCACAGACAGAAGATCTAATGATTTTTAAGTGGCATCTGGAATTTGTGACACCCTCAAGATTTGAAAGTTGTCTATCAGTTTCACTCTGTACTTTTCTGATAAACTTGGTATCCCACAGGAAGCTATTACAAACCTGCCATATTCATATTTCAAAAACAATGTCTCACATCATCAAAAGTACAAAAATCCCCAAACCTGTGGTCATTAAATATAGAAGAATTTCAACCACAAGAAAAAAAAGAAAACACAACCTCATTTTTGATTCTTTACAGGAAAATTACTGCCCCATCCTCCTCCTGTCTTCCTAGCAAGGGATCTTGTAAAACATACCACCACCTAGGGATCAATTAGGCAGTGAAAACCTAGAATTAAATTAGACTTGTTACTGAAAAAAGCTTGGGCAAGATGGTTGAATTGCAAGGGGCTGTTATTATCTCAACAATCTCTGCAAATCTATCAAGTGTTCAGGAGTGGGCTCTTTACTCACAAGATGACTCAGATTTCAGAAGCAAAAGGTCACCCTTGGTTTATAGTTAGGTGACAAAGTTCTTAATGCTGCAGAAGTGAAGCGAGGCAGCCTTTCAAATTAATCTGAATTGCATATCACCGAGAGCAGACCTTTCCCTCAGCCCGTGCTGATGCAGACACAGTGGTGCTCGTGTTATGGCAATCTCTTACCTCAGGACATTCAAAGGACATTGGGCATTCTCAATGAGTTACTATATTTTGCAGGTGACTCAGGATGCTGCCTTTTTTTTTTTTTTTTTTTTTTTTTTTTGTAAACAGGAAAAATAGAGGAAATAATTTTTTTGTTGGTGTGGTTCTTCTGGGAAAGCCAGCTATTGAATCATCAATTATAAAATGGAGTCTAATGTCAAAAATATACATGTCTGTTTATGATTCATAAATGTTATCTGTATTTTAATAAACACAGCTTTCAACTTCTACGCTAGAAAATTTGAGAATATGCCTGCTTTCACATGGAATGTGTTCCTGCCCTTGATGGCAGCAAGCAGAAGTGACAGATTCCTCACCAACCTGCCGTGGCTGCAGCAGGACCATGCTTTTCTCCACATCCAGCCCATGCAGTCGAAGCTGGGACTCCACAGCATACTGGAAGACAATTCCATGAAGACAACATTAACACAAATACATGATAAACAGCTACAAGGAAAAAAAAAAAAAAGACAAAAACATCAGAACTTGAGAAAACTGTTCAGATCCCTTGCCTTTCACTAAAAGTAATGCTTGAAAGCATATTCCAATTCCACTGAGAAATTCACAGATTTCCTCCCGACTGAAATAGATCTGAATTTAATTCTTGAGAGGGACTGCAAGGACAAAGTCAGATCCCACAGGATAAATCCATGGAGCAGAATGAGGGTGGAGATGGGGCCCTGAGCAATGTGATCCGGTGGGTGGCATCCCTGCCCATGGCAGCGGGGTGGGAACATGAGGATCTTGAACTCTTTTCCAACCAAAAGCATTCTCCATGGTTCTGTGATGTGATGGGTGCACTTCACCAGAGGCCAGAGAGCCAAGCCTGCAGGGATAACAGCCAAGGAGGGCTGAATATCCCTTCTCCAGGAGCCCTGGGTACCCATGTGCCCTGCTGCCAACACAAATGAGGTTTGGCCAGCACGGACATCCTGCCCTGTGACATTCTCGCCGCTTCCATTTGCTGCACAGCTGGAGGGAAATAAGAGCTTTAAACTCTCAAGCTATTTAAAAAAATCCTATCTGTTGATTTTATTGATAAATAATGGCCCTGGAGATCAAATAACAATCATCAAATAACAGTATAAAAGAGTTTAAAATTTCACGACAGGAACTGAAGCAATGGCAGTTGCAGAGATTATCACTGAAGTGCCACAGAAATTTAAGAGGATGGAGGGTAAACGTACAAGTGCTTGTGGAACAAATGTGGGATTAATCTGAACATTACTTAGAATAAAAGCAATTTGAGGTGTATACATCTGTGCCAGCCTCTTCATTACAAATAAGCCTGTTAGTAGCTCGAGTCACTTTTATTGCACCTTAGAGATCAAATTTGTTATCAATTTCCAGGAGTTTACGGTGCTGATGATAAAGCAGTAGTGGCCCACAAACCCAAAGAGTAATTTGCTTGAAGCTCTGATGCACGGGCTATTGTCTCTTATTTTATAGCAGACAAATTATGTTTGAACTAGTAATCTAAAGTGCTAAGAACAAATATTTCCATTTCTTTCTGGGGATATATAAGTGTTAATGTTGTGAGTTTGTATTGATTTGGTTTCATAAAGTAAAACAGCAACAAGAATTAATAAAACATTTACAACTTTAGTTGATTTAGGCCAGTAGTTTGCTCAATGTCTTTAAAAAGACTAATAAATCAATGCACCCATTCAATCTTTTCTTCATGCAACACTTCTTATTTGAACAAAAGGAATAAAGCTGCAATCTGTAAAATATGCTAAGCTCAAAAAATTCTGACATATTTTTTTATTGTAATGTTACTTGAACAAGATGAGCTAATAAATATTCAAATCATACTATTGATATTCTTTGGGAAAATATGATTAATAATACAAATATGGTGAAATATTAATTTCTTACATGGTCAGATGGAAAGGCTCTTGCTTCTAGAAGAATTTTATAGCGTCTTGGAGTAGGCTTAAAGAAAGATAGCTGTTAAGGAAAAAAAGAAGAAAGAAATAATGAAATTTATCTAAGCAGAGAAGCGAAAGATGCTCCCAGCATATAACTTAATAAAGACTGCTTTACTTTCATGTAGAATCCCCCAGAAATTACAAATATTTCTTTGTTCATATAACATTTATCAAAGTAGGAAAGTGTTATAATACTGTATTTCACATATGCATAACAAAGGCCACCAAAACCCAGCAGTGAAAACTTGCCCTCACAGGAATCAATGGCAAAGCTTTGTCTGCAGCCAGGGAAGCTGGGATTTCACCCAGCTCCATCCAGCAATCAAAAGCAGTAGCTCAAGAGTAGCAGGCAGTGAGGAAGAATTAGATTTACATCCCAGCCCTAAAACTTTAATTATCGAATCATCCCTTACTCCAAAACAAGGCTGACCAAAGACTGATCTCAGCACCTACAGGTGGGTGTTTTTCTTTCTCAGTTCCTGGCAAGCTGGGCTAGCCACCATGCCAGGAGGACTATGAAGACTTTCAAGCCCTCCTGCTCAAGCCCACTTGGGTTACACAACCCTCTGCACAGTCTGTGTACTCAAAAAAATCACACTTAATTCAGAACAGAGTGCTACAGGTTCATTAATTTAAGAAGGTCAGAGACAGAGCAGCAGATCCAGGTGATAAACCTTGTTGTGAGAACCACACAACGTGAAACTTCAGGTCCACGCTCAGTTGAACCAAATCTTTGGAAATACTGGAGAACCAGAGACAGGCTTTATGCAGCCACAGGGACACCTGAGCATAAATAGGACACGTTTATGGTCGCTCTGGCATGCAAATCAAAATGCTTTAGCACATTTTAGGCACATATAAAACAGCATCATTCTAAGTGTCATCTCTTGCATGCAGCTGTATTTTAAGCTTGACTGATACTACAGCTTTGTCTTGCTCACTGCTGAGCTCCTGTTTCCTTAATTTTGAAATCTGGTGTGGAATTGAAATTTGAGAAGTTACTTATAAGTATTTCTTAAATGATAAGATTTCCTCTGGTGACTGACATTCAATACATGTGAGAACAGCTCAAACTTCTCCTACAGGGTCCTTGGAAACATTCCTCTGTCCAGCTTTCCTGCCTAGTATTGAGTCAGTCCAAGTCTTGCACATACATTATTCAAGATACAACTCCCAAGGCTTAAAAACTTAATCTGTCACCCAGTGCTGTTTCTGTGAGGTCCTCAGAAAAAAAAAAAAACTTTGCTTACACACACACAAAGAAAGGAAAAAATACCTGTCAACACAAGATCAAATATACATCATGACATACCATCTGAAGGTGCAAGTTAACAGTCAGCCCATTCATTAAGGCAATTTCTTGTCTTTTGGCCCCTGAAATAATAAAAAGATAAAAAGTTTGAAAAATGTTGGAGCTTTTCTTTGAAATTTCAGAGAAATATAGAACAGTGGTGAGAAAGCAAAAGCATGAATTCAGTCAATGTCTCTCCAAAGCCTGGAAAGGAAACAAACGTTTGAGATGTCATCGAAGTGAAATAAAAAGATTTCTTGTCTGACTCTCTACACTGCACTGACAGGAAAATATTTATTTTTTCAGGTCAGACACAGAAAACAAAAAAAAAACCAACAAAATATTTCCATTTCCCAGCAAACCACCAGTCGATTTATTATCTTGAATACCTCAAGACAAGGGAGGTCACAAAGACTACATGTAAAGCAAGACTTGAAGACTTATTTTTATCAGAAGTTCATATGTAACACAAGTGAGAAAACATATTGAGATAATCATCTGTTGCAAGTGGCTACTGTAATGTCATGATAAATCTCATCCCTACTTAAAAAAATGAAATAAGCAAAATTGACCTATTGGATATAACAGACCATTATTCATGTAGCAGCTTCACAAGAAACCATGCCCACATTGCTCCAAAGAGGATAATAACAGATGCCTTTGGACTTCAGCTAATCACAAGCAGAGTAATAACTAATTGTTGTTAGCAAGTATTTAGTAACAAATTCTCCAGCATTTGTCAAGCCTTGGTGAAAGGTTTTATGTAGAATAGGGAATTGTGTGTTGGGCAGGGTGGCACCAAGATATGGAGAAAATCAATTTGTTTCCTTCTGGTGTGCTTGGTGTCTGTTGTTGAAAAGCAGAAATTCATCCTTGAGACAAATCAATATCCTGAGAGTCTTCTTCAGATGGAATCTGTGCTCATGCACCTTGTCCTGATCCTCACTCAGCCACAGATTCACCAAACGTGGAGAGAAGTTGCAGAGAGGGAGGGATGAAGAGAAGTGTGAGAGGGCAACTTTTGGAATCCATAAAGAGGAAGGAAGAAATGGTTTGGAGTTATAAAAGGGTAAGGGAAGCAACAAGAAAAGGCAAGAAAAGCTGAATCTTGAATTTCTCCTGTCCCTGCCTTGGAGAACACCTGACACACTGCCACCCTATCCTAAACAGTTTAACCTCACAGAGCACTTTGTCAGCATAGGAAAAAAAAAAAAAAAAAAAAAAAATATAACCATGATTTCAATGCAATATAGGCAAATATAGCCAAAGAACACGGAAATCTATAATTCATTCATACATTCCTCCCAAGCAGGCCTCAGCTTCTGCCAGCACCGTTCTCATTGAGGTGTTCACACATTTCCATGTGTTGCTGAAATTTCCAGGTTTTGGACAGAAGGACTGGAAAACAGCTGTCAGTGACTGGGAATGATCAGTCCAGGGGATGAGCCATAACAAAAACAAGATGGCATGAATAATCTCTCTCCTCCTTTAGACACCACGAACTTCATCAAGTTTGTGGAAAGAAATATATGAAGGACTAACTGTTCTTAGGGGAAAAAAAAAAAAATATATTTTTTTTCTTCACTTAAACTCTTTGTTGCTTTCTTTTCTTCCCTCTGATAGCATTGCATCTGCAGGCTCCATGCTGCTGAAAAAGGTCACCTTGGGGTTGTTCTATTGCAGATCCAGGAGACAGCTAGAGAGAGTGATTGCAACACAAAACAGTATTATTTGCAGTCTTAATATTTCTATGGAACTCTTGAGGCTGAAAAAAGGGACAGGATCAAGAAATGGTATTGTTCTTATTTGTCCCTCTGCTCCTTCCTTGAAATCTGTGGCTTTCACAGCAAATTCTGCAGGAGCAATCCTGTGCCTGCTGTACTGATTCTGTATAAAACAAATGGTTAATCTGTAGATCACTTTTAGCTGCATGCTAGCATCCCAAATTAAATATGACACTACATTTGTCATGTAAGTCTTGGTCTTCCGTAAATTATATATTTATTAAAAGCCTTCCATTATTGAATTTCATGCCCACAAAACAAACCTCATCCATGTCATTGGAAAACAGTTATCCTTTATAACCTGCACTGCATTTTGGAAAACAACCTTTCCATGATCCAATTAACCTATTACAATATTCAAAGACCCAGCACACGGGAGACAAAATTATGTTTGCCTTCCTTATTTCCTAACTTTATACTATATCTCCAGGACAGGCTAAAACCTGTATGTTCTGCGTGATAAATCTCCTCTTTAATAAAAGGAAGCAGCGTTTGCAAAGTACAACTTCAGAGACAATTATGATTGCGTTAGGCAGACACTGCCATCCTTCTCCCCTCTGACTGCTGGGGAAGTCTGATCCTCGGTGGAATGAGTAAAAAACATTTTGTAAAATGATTGGAAAAAGACTAAGGGCCCCAATTTCGAAAACATTTTGGTGATTTCAAGTAATCCTTATCACTCAAAGTCACTCCAAATCTTCTCAGCGTTCAGTCTTCCCTCAACAGAGACCTGCCCAAGCACATTGTATGGCAGCAGCCACACAGTTAATCTTGTTCCATCAGAAGGTGATCCTGCCAAGGTTGTAATGTTTTAATAAAGTGTGCTAGGAGAAGCAGAGATTGCCTTCACTGCGTTCTGCCACTTGGTGTGAGAGTAGAAAAAAAGCTTTGGCCTCCACTGACCTTGACTCTTCATTTCACAACGTATTTACTACTGTAACTTTCATTGAACAAGAAAATGTGACTGCATTTAATAAGCAAGGTGTTCGTGCACTATAAACCATTAAGCAGACAAAGATGTTTTACAGCCTTTGGTCCATTCCTGAATAAATCTCACCAAAGAGTTTTACTTGCTGCCACTACTTAGGGTGAGAAATGACAGTTCCTCCTTCTCCTCCTCCATAACACGTTCAATACTGAATAAAAAACCACTGAATAAAATTCTGTTATTGTTCTTATATTAAAGTCAATAAGAAAGTAAATTCAGAATTCATTCAGCTACATATTCATACATAATCAATGTTATTTTTGTTGGAAAAATGTACTTAAGCATAAATTGTGAAGGTTGGAACTTTAAGATCCCTTCCAACCCAAACAGATTCATGAAGCTGTGAAGTACCACAGATTCACAAATTGAAAAGAACATTTTAACATAGCTTTTTTTTTCCCTCTATTTGGCCTCTTCACTATTGCTTACAATTTTAAAAATTGGAATTTACTATGATACATCCATTATTTGGGAAATATTAATTCATCTGCATTCTAAGAATTGCTCACCTGTGTCCTGAAAAAAAAGGCCATTTAGAGTATGTTCTAAACAAAATCCTGCATATAAATTTGAGGGCCAGATGTGAGCTTATACCACATGTTACAATTTAATAAAAATAATAAAGAAAAAAAAAAAATAAATCTGGAGAACAGAACACAAACCATGCTTTTTACCTTTGAGGAAAATAACAGGAAACACTCCCCAGGAAATAACTTTAAAACCAAAAATTTAGGCTAGGGTTTCGGGTGACTTCAGTCATAATTTTTATTAAAAATTTTAGAATATTTGTTTACCACGGGGAAAATCACAGTAAGTTCATTGTGGTAAAGCCATGGTGATGTCAAAGCACCAGTGTCACATGGAGCTTGGTAAATGAAAGGAAAGAAAGGAGATGGATGGATGAATAGTTAGATGAAATTTAAGCAAAGTTCTCATTTCCATCTCCTTACACCTACAATGCATCTTGCAGTTAAATTAATATTAAAAGAGAAACTTAGTTGGCAGCCTCTATAAGACAGATGGTTAAGGGTAAAAAGGTGCCAGCCTCATTCTCTGCTTTCTGCAGTAGCTCTTAACCTACAGCTGAGGCCAGAGGGACCCTGGCAGTGGCAGGAGGTCAGGGCACAGCCTGCCACAGGGCTCCACATTCTGCAAACAAAGCAGAGGCAAACAGTCACAGAAGGTGATGCAGAGAAAGATGATAACTCAGAAACTTCCAGCTGTCCTTTGGGGAATATTGGCTCTCTCTCTCCTGGTTACATGAAGAATATCAGTGGTCTCACCTTGATTATTAATTTGTGTGCCTGGGAATATGACATAAGAGAAATTTTTGACTGCCTTCCTAGTTAAAATCAAGGTTTCCAATTGCAAATTCCAAGGCACCTTTCCCCAAGTGTACACAGCTTCTTAGTTGTACCCTACCAGAACAAGAACATCCACTGGCCAAGGGAGATGGGTCATACAGGAGAAAGCCCTGAATCAGCTGGGTTCAGCATTTCAACACCCTCCATCCTTTTATATTCCCATATTTTTATATCCTATGATGCTTAATGGATGAGGGTGCCCCTGAATGTAATGAAAGCAAGAGAAGTATCTTAACCTCCTGAGCAAGACCAGGTACAACAATAGCAACTTAATCAGAACTCCCAATCTGCATTTTGGGATTTTTATTTCATTCTGCAGATGGGATTTTTCTACATAGTCCAGTGCTACCCAGTGTAGCCACACTCATATTTGTATTATCTCAGTGTTTACAACATGGATAGACCAACTACAACAATAATTTATTGCATTTGTTCTGCTCCAATAATAACACCCACTATTTTAGCTATTTGGAAACTTCATAAAGAATTCAGAGAGGGATTTTATTTATAAGTTTATAAATAAACTTGTCATGAAACATTCTTTAATGCCTCTGCTCCCAATTGTTCCAACCCCATTTGCTTTTCTTGAAGGAGAAAAAACATAATTTTCTCATTGAACACTTGTCTGCAGTTGGAGGAGAAATTACGATACAATATCTAGAATACAGTAGGTCAACACAAGGATAATATTTCTCCTTAGTGATGGCACAAATGAATGCCTGATAATTCAGTTCTGACAGTCACTACTGAGACTTGCCTTCAACACCTACACTGAAATATGGGCCAGATCTCCCTAAAATCTACTAACCTAACCTTGACAACAGCTGGGAGGGTTGGGGAGAAAAGGACCCTGCAAAGATAATTTCTCTTCCCCCTTCAGAGAAAACTCTGAAGGAAATCCCAGTGAAAGATTATTTCAGCAACTACACAAAGTAAGAGGAGATAGAGGAAATTTGCATTCCCACTCAGTTGACTGCTTTCATGGAAAATTCACCAGGAGGAGTCTCCAGGGCTCCTCAATCTCTGGACTAACCAGAAGCACTCCCTGCCAAAGTCCTGCAGCACTGCAGGCTCCTCGAGGGGGATTGCGGGGTAATGGGAGCTCATCAATAGCAGGTCCTGCCCCAATTATCTGCTCCACTGGCATAAGCAGCTCTCAAATATGAGTCTGGATTTAGTGGCAAGGAAAAGAGGAAAAGCGGAAAATGTCTAGATAGAAATAATTTATCAACGGGGAAAGTTCATTGTTTTACTTCTGGAAGAGTGACTGAGATTCTGCAATACCAAGTGCCCTTTAAAAGGGCTTCATGTGTTAGTCCAAGTGGTTTATGATGCTCCAAGAAACCCACTGCTACAATTAGTTTCACAATATGCATATGGTCATACATTATCACACACATTCATCCCCTAAATCACTCAGCCTTAAAATAAAATGTTGGTCCATGCACAAGAAAACCTACTTTCAAACATAAGGATAAAAGGAACTCAATTCTGCCTACAGAGTTTCAGGTTTTTGAGTCTTAAAAGAAACTTAATTTTTTTTTATTTCTGGAGAAAGGTTTTCCCCTGCATGCCACACCTACCAACCAGCTCAGCCATCAGGTCCAGGATGCATTCATCTGCCAAAGCCCACGGACGCTGGCCATTGAAATGGCCATGGACACCTCTGAAAAGGAAAGGAAATTTATAAAAATGTGTGGTATTTTATTTGGATCTGTCCTAAAAATCATATCTGATTTGGAGACTCCACATCTGAAGGATGGAAGAGGAGGATGAGACTTACCTAAAATGAGCACAACTCTTTTCTCATACTGTTAAACCTCATAGCAAAGGTGATTTATAGGTTTCTGCAGTTGCTTGAAAATTATTTATTTTGGCCCGTAAAATTCCTCTAGATATTCCTCAGAATTAAAGAGGATAACTTTTTCACAAGCCCCCTGGATGTGGCTGCATGGATTCTGGAAGCCTCTGAGGACAGGAAAGCTGGAGCAGGGCATCCCAGTGTGGGATGGCACCTGCTAACCCAGGCTCACATCACTGCAGAGACAGCAAAGATCACCCCACAGACTTCCCCAACCTGCATTTCTAGCTGGGCATTATATGGTGCAGAGGATGATAGACTTAAATACTGCCTTGCTCCCAGACAGGAATATTTCTTGTCAGAAACAATTTCCATCCTCCTGCATCTCCTCTCTGAGCTCACACTTCTGTATAAACAAGAGGGTACTTCATGAAGGGCAGGTGCTTCCCTACATCAACAGAACTGCTCGCTAATTTTTATTTCTTCTCTTCTCCCATAAATATTGTTCTAGATCTCAGTGTGCATAAAGCTTTTTGGGTTGACAAAGGCTATTTTAAAACTTTATATTGCAAACTGCTCCTGTCTGCAGGGCATCATATGATCACCTTAAACCCAAGTGCTGCTGCTATGAAGTGACAGATGTAGAAATTCAGTTCTGGATTAAGTGCTCTGAACTAAATTTTCCTTCAATTATGACAGAGAAGAAAATTTCTAAGTTTTCTTGTATGTCTACCATGCATATATAAATAAAAAGTTGCCTAGTTTCTTAAACATGCAGGGTGTAGAGTACAGATTTAAATGCAAATGTAGGCAGATTGAGAAAAGTAATAATGGTGCTAATCCAAGGAAACATTGCTCTGGGCTCCCATCTCACACTGGATGATTTTCATATTTGCTGAGCACCATGGGGTACTTGTGGAGTTGGAAACACCAGACTGCATGAGGCTGAGTATAAACCTGATTCAAGATAACTACAAAGCCAGTAGGAAGCTGGGTACAGAGCAGAAGAAACCCTGAAAGCTTTGGTGTGAGAAAAAAGGGGGAAAAAATGTAATAAACCTTTTTAAAAACTGGCCCACAACAGTCACTCAAAATCACAGGACAGCTGGAAGATTAAGACATGAGAAAGGAGGGTGCATGAGACACTACCTCATCCTCAAGGTTTTTTAAGAGATTGGTTTTCCCTATCCACCTCATACTTTTCCTTCTCAAGTAGATCTTCATTCTGCCTCCCACGAAAATTACCTGGGCGTTTTACAGTCAGACCCTTTTGGATTGACTTGGGTCTAATTCACACCTCCTAGGGATATTTCCAAAAAAGAACAACAATCCTAAAGAACAGGGGAGCTGCTGCTTTTAAAAAGCACCATTGTGTTAACCATTTCAATCTTTCATCCTTGCAAAGCACCATTTAATTCTGGGCTAGATTAGGTCAACAGTTGAAGGAGCACACAGCTACAGCTGAACATCTCTTACAGACAAAATAATATCCCCATGCTCAACAAATTCATTCCCAAACAGATAAGGAGGACCCTGCTCCTCAGTTTGGATAAGGTCCTGGTACAGCAGCTGGCTGCTTTCCTCCATTTTAGGATTGCTCTCTGATGAATCCTCGATGGCAGAGAGCAGTCAGTGTGAAATAACCCTCATTTACAAGAGCATTTCATAGATGAGGAATAAAGGCAGTGGGTGGGGAGGGGAAAAAGTGCTGTGAGGGGCAGGATTAGTGTGAAAATTTCCTCCCTTTTATCAGCCCACAATGCAGCTGCATTCCCTGAAGACAGGGGTATATGTTTCACAAACAGCAAGACATTTATTGGTAATTTCCTGTCTTATTCTTAACTGTAATATAGTGATCAAGGGACTTTAAGATAATTCAGACTGTTAAAATAAAACCCCCAAAGATTTTCAGTGCCTCCCAGCCTGAAGGAATCTGTATTTCTGAAAGAGGATAGCAAACATAATAAGATGGGAAAAATAAGTCCTAACTACCTATGGGATTCTTTTTCATTAGCTTTCCCTGATTTTATAGCCATTAGTGTCATCCTAATGGGAATTTACTAATGAAAGTTCTCTCCATCAGAACACAGGACTATCAAAATTTCAGAATAAATTTCCAAGTTATCATGAAAACAGTTGTGAGATTTTGGTCATGAGAATGTGTTATTTTGAGATGGAAACATGGACATTTAACCATATTGAAAGAAGGGAGAGGCAGCATTTATTATTATTCTTATTATTATTATTATGGCACAGCTTACAGCTCGCCTCCCTCTTGATGGCCAATATAAATGCCAAGAGACAAAAATTATTGCCTCTAAAATGGTAGTTAAAAGCATATTCTTGGACCCTTTTTTTTTTATTATTTTAATCACATGAAACTCTGTAGACTTTGCTGATGGCACAATACATCCTATTACACTTAGGTTGTAAAATTCAATGCTCTGCCTCAGAGAATTTATATCTCTGTATATTATACCACCCCTCTCTCACCTCTGGTAGGCACTGTGGGTAATAATCTTTAAGGACACAAGTGCAATGCTCCTGGCATTCCCCTCATACATGGAGAGCCTACATCCCCTTTTACCCCACTGCACCCTAGGAAGCAAAAGAGATTTAAAATGAGGTATCCAAATTCATGAATGCAAAACTTCACCCGTCAAATCACAGAGCATCAGACAAACAGATATTTCTTCAACTTCTATGAGAGTTTCTCATTGTGCAAATTAATTTTTAGTCGGTTACCATTTTATTTTCAATTTGGCAGGAAGTCACAATGCCACGTTTTATTCACTGAGGTCTGGTTGATTTAAAGCTTGCTAGGGGAGCTAGAAACACATTTTCTGAGATGATCCCAGGGTTTCAAAGGCAGTGAGAAAAGGAATTTAAATTAATTGCCATCTTCAGGAATCTTCTGTGCTCATCCAAATCTTGTTCAAGTGCAAATTTCCTTCTTGCTCCTTTGCCAAAAATGATGAAAGGTATTTAATGAGCCAGTACAGACTCTTAAGTTGGGCCATAGCTTCAAGTAAAGAAACAGGCAAAAAAAAAAAAAAAAAAAAAAAAAAAAAGGAAAACATACCAAAAGAACTATATGGACCAGCAGACTAAAGAGAAAACTAAAAACCCAGGGCATTAAACCAAGCATTTGCAGCTCTACCACACAACCCACTGAAAGGCAGAGTGCTGAGAGGAGTCCTGAGAATGACAGGAGTGGTGGGGCTGTCAAACAAGGCTTGGCCAAGCTGCACTCCTGTTTGCAGGGTTCTCATATCTCACAGGATTAGTTCAGCACACAGAACAGAAGATACGTTCTGACTTGATAAAAACAGTCTTTGCTACTGCAGGCTTTACATTATAAAGCCTTCCTCAAACTGGGAGGTTGTTAATCTACTCTGCCCATGTCAGCCTCTTGACAGACTGTTTCAAAGCTTAGAAGTGTGTGTGTGTGTGTATATATATATATATATGCTTTATTTCTAGCCTCAATTTATTAATTCCTTGTTTATATTTACTGTGCCAACATACTTTTCATATAAGTGGCTCCTTCCCTACCCTACATTGATACATCCACAGAGAACAATCATTTTTCCTTTCAGTCTTAATTTTGCTTAACAACTCCAGTCCTCAAGGCTTGCGTGCTGCAGGTTCCCCACTCTCCAGTCACCCTGCCAGCCCTTCACATGAGCACAACTGGCTACAGCAGGCTCCCTTCTGTTTTAATTGTTCCACTTTAATGAGTTATTCAGACGAGAGAAGTTGCCTGCTGCAGTGAGTATGCTCACACACAGTAATGATTCTATAAAATATTTTAATTACTTAACCAGTTCTGGCAGGGCAAAGGGGAAAACAAGGCACTTCAAAGCATCTCTTGGCCTTCCTCCAACCTAAAAAGTCCCTTGAAGTTTGGACTTTTAAAACATTGGGTTATTGGCTACTCTAGGCTAAACATGAGGAACAACTCTTCATCTCTTTTTGCCCCTCATCCAATAAATCTTGGATTTAGCTGAAATCATAACTGAAAGATGAAGCCTCAGAAGCTGCTTTTCAATCCATACTAAGAATGCCAGTGGCTTGGAATTTGCAATCTTGCTACATTAGCATAAGAAACAGAGGAACGAGGGCTATGGAGAGGAAGAACACAAAGCCAGAGAAGGTATGTGGGAGGCAGATGTAGGACGAGAGCTCTAACCCACCAGTTGAAGTGGAGGTGGGGGAAAGGAACTAAGAGGAAACACAAGAAAGAGGCTTCTCCATGCTTTTCTCTCCCAGCTGTTTGCCTAATGAGTTGCCAGCACTACTTGGAAGTAAAGCTACAGCTTCCCTGCCCTTGACCAGCACTGAGTAATCTTCCTTTTCACTCTTGCCACTCACTACAAGCAGCGAAAGCCATTTAAATAGACTCACAGCTCTTTGAGATGGGTCCCAAGACACAGCAAACAGAAAATGCAATAAACCAATTTATAAGAAAGCCAGAATCCATACCATTGCTGACTTGATGGATGTACTTAATTTGCATGCCATTTCTTAGATTCTTATTTATCTAAGCCAGAGCCACTGCATCCCACACTGCTGACACAACAACCTTTGAACAGCCTTCACCTGGGAGCAGCTACCACCTTAGACTGGGTTTTGCTAAGCTGTCCTTGGTGACTGCAGTAAAAGTACTCATACTTCAGCCACCTATCCCTTTGCATTCCATTCGCCACCTTCTAAGCACACACTGTTCTCCTCAAAAGTAGCTTGATTGTACCTTGGCTGTCTCTGTTGCTTTAGGTTCAGGATTTGATTCTGTTTCTTTGTTGATCTTAATTTGAGGGGTTTTGGTTAGTTGATTCTTTTGTTTCGGTTTGGTTTTAATTTGTTTTTAAACTTTCTGATTTATTCTGGGTAAGGCTTTTGAGGCCAAGCTGTGTTTTTGGCAGACAACCTTTCTAGTTTTGCTCCCTCTCTTGCAGTGGCTTGAAATCAATGTTCAGCCATATTTCCCCCCTAGATGCAGTTCCTGAAGGCACTTTTGATCTGAAGGAACACACTGCCTACCTTTTTCTTCCAGGCTTTTACAGTCACTGAGGAAAAGCTCATCCTTCACTGCAGCAAAGACAAACACAAGAATAGAAGTGAGGCAGTGAAAAGCTACAGTGGAGGAGCTGAAATACGTTTGCAGTCCCAGTGCATCACTCTAAGAATGTTATCTGACTTCTGCCTTTTGAAGGAACTCAGCTTTTCCCTGACAAAGTGGGATAACAGCACAGAAATGGATGGGGTTGCAATTTTTTCAAGCGACTGGAGAAGCTGCATTGCTGTGCTGACTGAATAACCAGAAGGAATGAGCCCTTCTCAAAGTTCCACTCATTCCCACTCATTCTCAGCCTGCTCACCTATAAGAATATGGGGGAAAATAGAAATCAATAAACCATATTGATGAGCTCCCAGCATTCATACATTTACAAGTGAAAGAGCAGCTACAGATTTCTCACATTTGCATTGAGAAGCTTCCATCTCGACCGTTCCTGCTGAAACAAGGCTGCCCACTTAGCAGAATTCATCTTTCCTCTTCTGCCTCTCCATATTTCCTCTGCTCTCTCACCATGAAATCACATCTGTTCCACTCACATCCCGCACCCTATAAAAGAGTTCATCTCTCGCCCAGCTCACTCACTCATCTCAATGTTATTTTCCTTTCCTACCTTCAGTTCCCTGTTTTTCACTCATCATTTTCTTTACTCATCCCTGCTCCAGCTGCTCAGGCAGGTGCTGGAGATTTCAAAGCACAGATTCTTAATGGAAATAGAACATAATATTAAAATAACCTAAATAAAGAGCAAAAAAAGCTTTTTCTTTCCCCCATGTATATTAAAAAGTTTCCCATTTGTTATGATGACAGTGTCCCTTTCCTCCAATGTGTCCTTCTTTTATCCTGTCTCTTTTACATCAGGTTGATTCAGCAAAGCTTGTTGTAATTCATACTCAGCTCCTTGCTGAGATGATACAAAAAAGACAGGAAGGTTTCTTTATAAATAAAATTAACTTGTCAGGCAGAGCCCTGGTTTAAGAGGAGCCAAAAACCTGCCAGCATGGGCAGCAGCATCACCTGCATTTGGTTCTGTTTCAAGGGGAACTGCTTGTTGCAAGGCTTGCAGGGTGAATCACACACAGTTAAAAACATTAACTAGAAAATCACAGGGCCTGGAACCCCCCAGCATTCACCAGCAAACAGCAGCAACCACATAGGTTTGTGTGCCTTGTGGGAACACTGTTTATAAACACTGCTGGGTGGGGAGGGTTAAACTGCACAGGTCCTCCAGGTGAGCCAAGCAGAGCCACCACACAGAGCATGGGCTGTTACAGCTGAAAGGGTCTGTTTGCCTGTTTTACTGCTCCTGCCTTTAAAAGAGATATAAACAGCACCAGGGAAACACTGGACACACTTTAATCCTGGGCTGCAGGACTTTTAAAGCAGTATTCTGCTGTTCAAGCAGTTCCAAGAAGATCCCAAAATAAAGCACTCCTCAGAGGCACAGGTCAGCATCTGGCACATTCTGCAGGATACTCACGTTCGAGCCCACTTGTCCAGTTCTTCATCCAAGTAAGTTTTGACTTTTCTTGGCTGGAGCCCAAGAGAATTTCCAGCGAGGTACACACAGCTCTCCTCTCCATTCACCAGGGTCAGGTCAGCTGTGGAGGGAAAACAGAGAAACAAAATGCACAGTGGGGGCTGAGCATGGGAGGCTCAGCATGTGCCACCCCCAGAGCTCTGTCCATCCCCCATCCCCTAGAACATCATGGTCCCCACATGTAAACAGAGGTGTCTCATCCTGATCTCTCTCCCAGAACATCACTCAGGTAACCCTGAGAAGGATCTAAGGAAGAGAAGAGTCAACTTGCAAGCAATTATTCACCTTTTCCTCCTACAATTTTTGGAGCTGATGTGAGTTCAGGCACCACTAAATCCCCAGCTCTCAGGGGCTGTGTAAGAAGCCACTGGCACTGATTTTATCAGGTCTGTAACCAAATGGGAGCATTTACCCATTCAGGTTATCCACTTTTCTTCCACCACCAATATATGCCTACTCTGAGTCATGAAGATCCTGGAATCATGCATTTAATAAAAGTTAGGACTTCATAAATCTGTGTCTTTCATGTAAGTTGCCCCTGCACTATTAAATCTCTAGAAAAATTAAATTGTTAAGGAGAATATTTTAAGGCAGTCTCAAAAGTTCTCGTCTTGTCAGCAAATACTGTGGGCTGTACTTCATGTCATTGTCTGAGGAGGAGGAGGAAATCTATGTTGACAAATCCTTTCAATGATTAGGAGAAAAGCAAGGCGGTAGGAATTTATAAATAATAGCTCTAGTGAGGTTCTGAACAATCTAATTACCCTGTGTCATCATCTATCAATCCAAACACAGCCTTCTTCTGTTATTTCTCATGTTAGAGATTCTTGGAGGGACAAGTGATTGTGACCTTCTAGAACTGGTAATTTGCATTCGTCTATACCTATACTCACAATACCCCTAAAAGCTATTATCACATATAATTTTGATAAATATAATTGATATCCCTCAGAATAAAGATCAAATGAATGAGCAAGTTAAGATACATGCTAAAAACGAACCATAAGATTGCAATTCAGGCTGTGAAAGTTTTGTAAGGCCTGTAGAAAGACAGCCTGGAAAAAGTTTCTTTCTACCTTTTGCACTAACAGTCAGCAATTTCATTCAACTTCCCCAGAAATACATTTTTCAGGAGTATAGACAACTTGGGTAATTTCTTAATTAAAGTTTTAGAGGCTTTTAAAAAGCATAAGTCAGAGAGCAATCTGAGTCTAATCTGTTTTGCAGATACTATGTCTGTTTTTCATCTCCATTGTAATATGAATGAAAACAGAGAGGCATAAATATCATCCATGCCCCCAAATTGGTTTTATTAACAGTTCTTTTCCTACCAAGAAACACAATAACACTGTCCCACCGGGGTTAGAGAGAAGGATCCTTGCTCAAGAATTTGGAGCTCGATCTCACTAGTACTCATCAAACAGTAAAGCAAGTGAGGAATTATAAGAAACCAACTTTTCTTACACTGTCCTTTCTAAGCAAAACCACTTCTTGTTCATTGTTGGAGAGATAGGGCATTGCCTTTTTGATAATGTGCATTTTTATATGTTTATACCTGTTTTTTTCTATATTCTTTTCTGACATCACTAAAGATCCATTTTGGACCACTGCTGCTTTTTTTCACCATCTTTGTAATTTCTCCTGATCAGCACCTCCTCATGCTCCAACATCTCCACATTCACTGTGATATTCTTAAGAGTAATACTTTTTTTTATTTTTCTTTTTTTGCCCCTAAACCTGGCACTTGTCTTTCCCCAAATAACATTTATTTCTCACAGTATTGACCTTTTTAATTTCTGGAGGAGCTGTGGTCAATCTGAAATACATATTGAAATACCCGAACAGAAAATAAACACAATTGAGGAAACAAAGGCAAAGGAAAAAAAGAAATAATTATTGAAATATGTTCATAGAGTAGCCTGGATCAAAAAATACATTTACATTAAGATTAGTTAAATATATTATATATTCACACACCTACTCAGACTCCTGCAAACTGGTCAAATCTAATCACATACATTATTATGCATACTAATTTCACCCATTCATCTACATTAAAGATGCCCTTCTATACCTTTTAAACCTAAAAGGAAAAGCAAGTTTATCGTCAGAAATATTCAGTCCAAACTAAAGCGAAAAATGTAATAGGTTCACTAACCAGAAAAGAAGGACTAAATCTGCTTATACTTATCTGAGCTGTGTCCTTAGCTGAATGATAAAAGGTATGCTCTCTCACACCTGTCTGTACCCCCCTCACCAGCCCTCCAAAAAGCCAGTTTTTGTGCTTAACCACTGCCTTTAACCCTTTTTTCTGGGAAATACAGCTCAACGCTTTCACTCCAGGGCATCTTTTTATTCCTAAGGAGCCCAAATGATGCCCTACTCCTTTGCAAGGTAACAAAGCACAAGCCATGGCCTCAATCAGATGGGTGCATTTGGTGCCCAGCTGCAATCCAGGCATTCTCCTCCCTTCGGTGCACCAAGAGAGCATTAAAGGGACTTTGTCCTCAGCTCTGAGGAAAGCAACGGGGTCTGAACATTTCCCTAAATCTTCTGCTGTCATCTTTTTCTCATTTGCTCACCTAAGTCTCATGCTTGCACATAAAACCTCAGAGATTTTCAGGGAGTTAGGCTGTTACTGGTTTCCTCTTGATTGATACAGCAAACAAGCAGCCCTGACAGTTTATAACTTGATAACTAAATTAAACTCTTATAATGACTTCCTAAATATTTTCCTGGACGTCATCTTACTGTTGTCTCCTATGGATGTTCTCATCTGCTTCTTGTAAGGTTTCATTTTAAAGCCTCATTGTAATGTTTTATGTAAATATATAAAGAATATTTGATGGCTAATATCTGTAATGACATTTATCTTCAGGAACATGTTATCTGGCATCCGCTCCTGGGTGCAGATAAATGTCATGGCAGATCTGTCTCTATGGTATAGTCACACAATATAAATATATATATATTTACACCCCTGCTGTTCTTCAGCAGGGAAGCTGCTCCTGATGACAGCAGAAGCACAAAAAAGAAGGACAGGGAAAAAAGGGGAGGGGAAAAAAAACCCTCAGTTTAGGAACACCAGAATGATGGGTTCTCTGTGATTTTCAACTGGCACTACTATGTACATTGTTTATCTTCACTAAAACATATCTACCCACCATCTCAGGACTAAATATTATGGTAACTACAGGGGGGGTAACCCCACAGCAGCAGTGTTTGGGTCTAAATACTGAGGTAATTGAAAACCAAACAATAATGGATGTTGGAAGGGAAGAAACCAAAACTCTCACATGGCTACGGAACCTCTACCTACTTCTCAGAAGATTCTTTAATCTGAAACTGCTACAACGCTGCACTGAAAAGTGACCTTTGATATCCTGGAGAGGCATTTGACATTCTGTGTCAAAAAGATCCAGCTGCTCCTGCTTGGGCTGGATCCCAGCAGCACCACTGCCATGGGAACTGTGTTCCAGAAACTTTCCAGCTCTTGTGGCACATCTTGCAGCACCATGGTGGCAACTGAAGGAGTTTTGAGTACAGAATAATCAGATATCCAAACAAACAGAGAGGGTTTAGGAAACTCTCTTAAGCAAGTGAAACTCTCTTTAAGAGAGGTTTCCTTAAAGAGGAAACTCTCTTTAGCAAGAAAAAAAAAAAAAAAAAAAAAAAAAACAAAACCAAAAAACCCAACAAAAAACCCCAAACAAACAATCAAACAAAACAAACTACAGAGGCATGGAGGAAGCACATAGTTTAAATATTTGCAAAGTGCCTGATCATGTCCAGTCCTGCTCTGAATAATAGAAACAGCACAACTCAAGGATTTAAATGTGGGAATAGATAAGCCGATATCACCAGAACATAGAGAACTGAGATTTATCATCCCTGTGTCCCAAGGGCAGGAGCAGACTACATTCCCAACACTCATCATTGACCAGCAGGAAGATACTGAAGACAGAGGCAGTTTCAAAAATGTCCAGGAATTCAGATTATTGACAGCATTTTCTATCATAGTCCCTTACTGGACACACCTTGGTGAATGCACCTGTAATTTCTCATTTACCATCAGTACCATT
>CM031863.1:3305129-3319225 GCA_018697195.1 Certhia americana
TTATTAGAAAAAAAAAAAAAAAAAAAAAAAAAAAAAAAAAAAAAAAAAAAAAAAACAAAAAAAAAAAAAAAAAAAAAAAAAAAAAAAAAAAAAAAAAAAAAAAACCAAAAAAAAACAAAACAAAAAAAAACCAAAACAAACAAACAAACAAACAAAAAAAAACCAAACAAACAAACAAAAAAAAAAACCACCCAAAACCCAAAGAAGTTTTATCATGTTTTTTCATTTCTTTTCAGTAAGTACATTTTGCCAAGGTAGGAAGGAGGAGTGACTATGTCTGTATATGTTCACCATCTAAGGAAATATGCCATTTCTCCAGTGTGCAGTGACCAGGGGCTGCAGAGCCATCACAGCTTTTGCTCCCCATGTAACTGAGATGAAAATAAACCCAGACAGGACTTAGGAAGCAGGAGAAGAGATGAGGACCTTTCTGTCTCCATAGGTGGCTGCTTCCACCAGGATTCCCTGCATGAATTTGGCTAAACATGGTAGCTATTGCAGGTACCAAAAAAAAAATGGAGTTAGGTTTTAGTTTTGGTGGTCTGGGAGTGGTAACCTGAAGCAAATGCTTCCCTCTCTGCCTGCCACCCCCCTTCTCCACTCCTGCCTCCACACCAAGCCCTCCCCATGCCCAGACATTGCTACGGGTTCCTCAAAACAACCTGAGGAACAAGAAAGGAGAAAAATGTCCAGAACAGTTTTACACAGCTTCACTGAAACCAGGTGTTCTCTATTTTTAGGCAATTCATGAGGAAAGTGGAAAATATCTTCAAATAAAAGGCTTCATTATGAATTATTTGTTCAGATCAATTATTTGTTCTGAGGCACAGTCTCCCATTTGACCTCAGTGAGAAAATAGCTCCACCACCAGCAATAGGACATAAATGTTCACATAATGTATATACTGCCTCTTTCATTAACTAAAATAATTGTAACCAGACAGATAATACCAAACTGAATCACACCAAGGAAGTAACTGCTCCGAACTACCCAAGCAATGCTGCTGTTTTGAGCCATTAGACAGAAAAGCTCCTGCCTATAATTTTCAATCAGTCACTACATTGTTCAAAGATGCTGACTGACAGCATAAGCACCACATAAGTACTGTATCCTCACATTTGATTCAGGATGGCAACGAGAACATAGAGCTTTTGGTGCTAGAATAAGCTGGTGGATTGATTTAGCAACAGCAGGGACATTCTGTGCTCAGATATGACTACAATTGCTCAATTATCTCGTAAGTGACGATGATTTCCAAAGGCTTGTGATAAACACATGCAGAAGATGTGAAGCCCTTTCCCCCTCCCTCTCCCTCACAACAATTATAATTCTCACTTGGAGGCAGATCCTTGACTTTGGGGATACAGAAACATTCCCGAAGATGCTTTAACTCATCTTTTTCATCTAAGTGGAAAGCAAGTTTTTTGTCCGTGGGACTGCATCCGAGCTTTAAAGCAGTTTGTTCCAAAATGCTTGCTGGGAGCACAGGAGAAGATGGATCCATTTTCAGGTCATTCAATTTCACCTGAAAATCAGAAATGCCAGTTTAGCTTCTGCAGTTTGCATAGTCACGAGTGGCTGAGAAGCAGCCACTAAAGCTGCATCATTCAAGACACAAACTTACTTGATTTAAAGCTTTTAAAAAGTGAAGTGTCTGAATAGAATGGTAAACCTGATCAAATATTTCCAAGGCAACACATTGCTGTAACCCCCAAAGGTTTTTTTTCTTTCCCTTCTATAGATGCAAAGTTCTTCTTTTTTAAGGTTTATCAGCCTCCTCTAAGTTCTCCCACCAGACTGACAGCAGCTCCAAACGCTGGACTGTCACTCACAGTCTGGAGACGTCAAAGCCAGAGGCAGCATTATTGTTTCTGCAGTCTGAGCTCCTAAGAATAGCAGGTGCACAAATACACTGAAGTTGTTTCCAGGCTGTGCAATGTTCAGCCCCTTTCAGCATTTTTTGCCTCAAAAATTGGAGGGGGTGTTTGTATACAGCCGTGCTCATGTACAAGGGTAGAACAGGCAGGTGTCAGCAAACACAGCTTTCAAGATCAGGGCCTTGAATTAATACTTCCTTTCAGCTCCACTGAATATCCTGCTGGTTTAGATCTGTTTCTCCTGGGAAAGGAGAGAAGCCCAAGTGAAATCAGAAATAAGACAGAACATTAATTTTAAAAGAACGCCCAAAACTAACTGCAAAATTTACAAACTCATTGATCTTGATATGAAAACAGTCCTGTAAACCACCGAGTTCCAGACAGCACTTGTGCACTTGGCCTTACAACTGGCACAGAAGGTTTGCAGCACATACTCTGCACTTTAGGGCAAGACTTCCCTGCTGTGTTTTGTGGCAGCAGGCAGCCAAGAGGCTCAGTGAGGGGCTTGGTGGCTGCCCCAGTTTAGGGAAAAGTGCAGTTACACCACAAAACATTCTCCTCCTTTTTAACATCCCCAAGAGTCTTGGTGCATAGGAACACTCGAGGGGATAAGCTGAAATAGGGTAGATTAGCACATAGCAAGGAATGCAGAGCCACTAGAGAATATCGCTTTTTCTCTGTTTGAGAAAGAAACCTCTTAAAGCACGTATCTTCCATAAGCTCTCATTTCTTAAAGCCAAAATATCCTACGTATAGCAATCAGAAACAAGCTGTGGGTAGAATAACAGATGACTATTGAGAAGAGCTTTGTCAACACATATGGGAAGGACAACGGTTGGTATTTAAATATAAACCCCCAAACAGCACAGACTCCTTAGTACAAATTAACCCAAACCTGTTCATATTCTGGCCAAATGGCCAGCATGATTCTTCTTGCCTGCTATCATTTGGTTTATGATGAGAACATAATCTTTTTCCTCTCCAGACCTGTTATCTTGCACATGATATCCTTCCTCCCCTCCCACCACCATGCAGAGTTAAAAAATAAAAATAAACAAAAAAAAAAAAAAAAAAAAAAAAAAAAAAAAAAAAAAAAAAAAAAAACAGGAAAAAAAAAAAAAACCCACAAAAAACCCCACGACAGAGTTCTTTAAAACAACAGTTTTCATTTAGCTAATGTTCACCCTCCCCTGGGAGTTATTGGAGACATCCTATTTTTATGCTGTCTCCACACAGGTTGTTCACACCTCCTCATTGTCGCCAAATTTATCATTCCCACTCACTCACCCTAATCATCCTTTAGTCAGTGAAAAGGAAAATAAAATGGCAAAAATGTTTTGGGGGAGAAAAAAAAAATTCAGCATCTTGGTTTTCAGAGTGCTTTTCAAGGTTTCTAAGAGGCAGAGGGTTACACTCAGACTGGGAGTTGAGTGTGATGCTGAAGTGGCCAAATTGAGCAGGGTCAGCATACCCCAACTCCCAAAAAACTACCATCCCACTGCAAGCCTTGAAGGTGTGACCAGGCTCCCTGAACCCCAGGGGAATGCTCCTCAGTTCCTCCACAGCTGAGCAGCAGATCCAAGGCTGGATTTGGGATATCAGTCACAGATGTGCTTTCCTGCAGGTCAGAAAAGCATCGACCTTCTGCAGCTGATTTGGCAGACAGCAGGGAGGATGGCTTAGGGATCTTTGTTTCCTCCAGATGTTGTAAGCCAACAAGAAAAGCAAGTTATGGTCATCAGACACCATAGCCATCACTAATACAGTCACCTTGTTATAATCTACAGATACTGTAAACTAACTTGAATTTCACTTCTCCAAATTACAGGATTAACCAGTAAATGAGAGCTTATTTCCAAGCAATACTTCAATCAGCACTTGGAAAGCAGAATTAGGTTTTGTTTCCAAAGCTTGTTTATTTGATTTACAACCCCTGCGTGGATGTGCTGATCCCATTATCAAAGCATGTCCAACACATACATAATAAAGATAGAACCCTCTATTTTAAATAATGTGTACTAACTGCAAATTATGAAAATTATAAAAAAAATCCTTAGATTCAGAGTTGAAAATCATGGCTTCCTGACTGTCTCCTTCTAGGTAAAATAATTGCCGGTGCAGTATGGGGGTTTTTTGTTGCTTTTGGGGTTTTCTTTGGGTTTTGTTGGTTTGGGTTTTTTTTGTTTTTTTTTTTTATTTTACTCTCTAGTGACATACCTCCTGGTGTTAAGGAGCGTTTTCAGCTCTTTAAACAGATGAATGTTGAGTTAAGAACATTTGTTCAGTGATGCTCAGACCCCATGGTCCCTAGGAAGGAGGCCAAGGAGCTTTAGTATTGCCATCACCTCTGTCCTCTTCTAAAAACAGCCTAAAGGGGGGGTTGAGAGCATTCATCTCCTGGGACCACTGAGGGAATATCCCTGAAATTTGTGATCAGGATGATAAGGGTGTTTGAAGGACTATTTGGTATTATAACCACATTTTTCTCATCCAGCCTGTGGACTCTCTGCTCTACACCACGTGAATACAGCACAGCTTCCTATTATTTATCCTACCAGTCACCATTTTTTAGCAAGGACACCCAGTTATTACAGTGGATTAATGGCCATCATATCCCAGGTCATCCACTGACCCACCTGGCAAACACAGATGAGTTTTGTTTCCATTTGGGGCGTGACCCAAACCTCACTGAAGTCAATAGGTGTCTCTATTACAGACTGCAATTCCTGGATCAGGCTTTTGGTTCCCTGTCATCTGATCAATGACTTATATTTATTGTGATTCTTATTGATATTAGATTTTAACAGCAAATATAATATTAAATACAGAGATCTAGAAGTTAGAAAAGATGAAGTGCTCAGGGGTATCTGATTTAATACAAGCATTATGAAATAAGATAAAACTATTAAAATAAAATCAATCTAAATCCTGTTGTAGAATGAAATCCCAGAGATCCAACTCTGAAACCAGCATAAGAAAGTACTTTTGTCCTTTGAGTGGGAACTAAGCTTCCTAGAGAGGAATCCCAGAATTGCTTGGGGTTGGCTTTTAACTATGACTGGCATTATCATATTTTTCTTTTTTTCTTTTTTATTTTTTTCAGAATAGAGTCCTGTGCCACTATTTTACAATAATTCATGAGTCATTTGTTGTTTACTACATCTAGAGCAAACACATTTGTATAAGAACAGTGCACTTTATCTCCTTGTAACTGAAAACAGTGTTCAGTAACCTCTTCAAACTAAAATTCAGACCCATCAGTGGAAAATGCATTTTCCACTTTGATAAACATGTCTCTTTATCAGAACTTTTTCTTCTTCTTTTTTTTTTTTTTTTTTTTTTAAATACGGTTTGGAGAAAAAATAATATTTTAAGAGAAAAAAAATTGTCTCCACCACCTACTCTAAAAAATGAATTCAGGTGTTTTCATATAATCCCAGAATGGTTTGGGTTGGAAGGCATTTTAAAGACCACTTTGTTCCAATCCTTGCCATGGGCAGAGACACCTTCCACTAGACCAGGTTTTCTTCTTTCTTTTCTTGAAATTTATTCCAGTTTTTGACTTAACAGATGACATGAAGTCAGGATTTTTTTTTTTTTTTCTTCTATCTTTGCTCTTTTATTCTTCCATAGGACTTGCTTGTGCTACACCCTGATTCAGCGTAAAAACTCAACTATGACTGTAGGCAATCTTTCATATCCAAAAAGATCACATGCAAATAAAAACAGTCATTTTTTCCATAATTTATCAGTCTCTATCAAACATTGGTCTCTATTACTTGTTCCCCATTTTAAAGCTATGAAAGACAATGGATGACAATTAGTCAGGCAAAAGTGAGGCAAATGTCTGGGTGATTATTTCAGTTTTGTCCTTTATGCATAATTTACTGACTAAATAATAAAAAAAAAAAAAAAAGTGACTATTAGCAAGTCATCAAACCTCATCAGAAAGGTCCATTAGGCTTAATTATAAGAATGATAATTTGTCCTGTTTTATATCCACTTATTTTTTTATGGATCTCCCCTCTGTCTTGATGTCTTTGTTTAAAAAAAAAAAAAGTAAAATAAAGTTTCCTTGACCCTCCCCTTAAACATTTACTTTAAATATTCCAAGATGTTACTCACAGTCTTCCTACCCAGCACAGGCACACAGTGAATCCCTACTTTTTCAGCATGCTGGAGAGAAAAGGGTTTGTCATGGAAATCTCCTGTCCTGCACTCTCTGCCCTCCAATAGCCGTTCTCCAGGTTGTCAAACACAGCTCAGCCCACAGACCTTTGAGATGTTGAGGCTGGTGTCCAAATGCACCCTTTGGGCAGGAAAACTGGGGGTGTGCACACGTGTGAGTGGGAGAGTTTGCAGCACAGGTCCAGGCTGTCAAAATACACCCACTGAAAACACCAATAGCGCCGTAATTGAGGCTGGTTTAGAAAAACAAACAAAAGAGGAACTCCAGAGCTGCACAGCGTGTAAGGGCTGATTCTCTCCCCATCTTTACACCAAAGAAATGGCTTTGAATGTGATTTTGCAGAAGGAAGTTTCTGAAACAGCACAGCCCAAAGCAGCATGCAGCCTAGATTACTTCAGGTTAAATACACTTCAGTGAATTTGTTTAAATTACGGAACTGGAGAGAAAGAAAAATCTAAATATTCATAACATCCCCGACAACAGACACACAGCAGCAACCACCACTGTATAATTAAATAAGTTATACAGCACAGTGTCACAGCTGCAGCAAGGGAATATGACAGAGAGGAATTATAATAAACTCAGTTACTTAGAGTAATTTAGGCACTTATTGACCTTCATGTCAAGAATCGCTATGGTGCTAAAAGTAATTTTACATAGAAAACTCATCTTTCCTCCTCTACAGTGAAACCACGTTACCCTGTGGTCGGCAGCCGTTCCTGGGAGGGGGTGATGAAACTTCTGAGCAAATACTGATTGCTGCATGGAGAAACAGCCACAACCACGTGCCTGGTTCCCCAGACTCTGACCCCACCAGCCACATAATCTCCGAGTTAACCAAAAACCAGGTGTATATATAACTATTTCTCCTATTATTATCTTTTCCTTTGTCGCCATGACAAAATTTAAAGTTCTGATTAAATGAAGAAGGCACTCCTCATCCGTATGGGCATGGGAAAACGAACACGGTTGTAATGAAAGTGGTTTTAGACCAAACTCTTTCACTTTCATGAAGGAGGCAATCAGTAGCAGAACAGCAATAAGCCAGTAGTGTTTGCAACCACGTGGCAGAGGGAGTGGTGGGAGTTTACAAAGAATGCAGATTTGCCAGGGTGGAAAACTGAAGAAGAATTGAAGGTGAAATTAGGAACAAACAGAGCTGATATCTCTCTTTGCTGTCTATAAACATTATCTCAAACCAGCTACGTGTTTGCTCAATCCCCTTCATACAAACTTGAGTGACACCCATTCTTACACACACCTAGAATACAGGAATATGGAACAAGAAACATAAAAAAAATGTTTCCATCCAGCCTCTGTGAAGCTTCAGAGACGGGTTAAAAAAAAAAAAAAAAGAAGAAAAAAAACCCCACAAAAATATATAATGGAACAGTAAGGAGAGATATAGGGGCAAGAGGGTCAGAGTTGTGGACTAACAATGTAATTCAGAGATACATCTCTGTCCTGGAGTTCTGTGTGCCCAGACCCCTGCAGTAATGCTTGTTTATTATCTGGATTTCCATTTTCAGTAAGCACCAATAGATGTGACACTATTGAACTGCAACTTTTCATCTTCTTTGCTACAAAAAAGCCCAACAAAACAACTACACAGAGCACTTTATATTGACCCGAAACACAGCTGACCTCTATCCATCAGTTCCTGCACTATCATTGCCCTCTTTCGAACTGTCAAATGACTTTTTCTGGGGCTTCCCACTAATTCAGCTTGTTTACTCCACCAGCAAGACAACAGGACTGCTGCTCAAGAAACTTCATCCTACCAGGAGTCTGGTCAGAGAAAGAAGCAGGAGATTGGGGCACTTCAGCTACTTCAGAAGCAAAAGGGATCCAAAGTCCAACTTTGCCCAAACGGGTTTTCACTACTTGTTTGGATGGCCATTTAGGTCAAACCAAGCTGAAATACACTTCAACTTTTCAATTTGCCTTTGGAAATAAAACTACACAAACAGTGGAGTGAAAATTTTCCCACTGCATTTCCCTTTGAATGAGCATTGTGCGTTTTAACCTTGAATGTCGATGGTGGCAGGAAAGCAGCTGTGCTGGCAAAGGCCATATGTTTGCAGACTTTTATGAGAATTGGAATATTGACCCCTTCTTCCCAGCTATTCTTCTCAACCCTTCTGCTGGAATGAAGAGAGAACAGAGACAAAATCTTTTGCCCCTTAAATTCAAGGCTCAAACATCAGCAAACATATAGCCTGGATACGTTTTTGGTTTTTTTTTAAGCTGCAGAACAAGGGAAATGATCTGGGGTTTTGTTGTTTATGGGGGTTTTTTTGTTGCTTTGTTTTTTGATTTTCTTTTTTTTTTTTTTCTGTGTTGCTGTGAAGCAGCCAGAGGACAGGAAGAGGAGAAGGAGCTGCTGTAAGTTACAGCAAGACCAATGTACAAGGGAGTGAGGCCACACGAGATGGCCAAAGTCCCTGCGGGCACAGGTCTATGTGACAGAGAGCAGGCAGAGAATGCAACAAGGGCAGCTCAGCCCTCACCCCCTCAAAGGAGCTGTTAGGGAAGGCAGGGACACCTGACATATAGCTTAGAGGAGGAAAAAGAAGAATAAAAGGAGCTCTGTGTAACTAAGGGCTGTGTAGGGTACCTTGGGGCAAAGGGATTGAGGGGTGGCCAGGAAAACACATTTCCCACACCAGCAGCTTCCTCACCTCATAACCACATTGAGGCACCTGCTGCCAGCCACATCCTCAGGTGTGCTGATACTGCTTCATCTCAACCTGCCCCCCAGTTACATGCTGTGGAATCTGCCATCCATCGCTGCCCCTCCCAGACTGACCACAGACCACTCAAGCCCCAGCAGTGGGAGCCTTGTCCCTTGACTGGAAGGAACTGTGTGAGGTTTTCCAGAGGAGCGCCAGTAAAAAGCTGTAACAAATGAATTTGACTTAAAATGCATGCCTTCTTCTGAAGGTCTGTGACAACAACAAATAACCAAGGGCACCCTAAAGCAAACTCAGCCCATGCCAGATGGGATGACAGGACACAGGGTCCATCAGGTCATGAAAGCTTGCCTTGGCACTTCTAGCCCTGAGCCTACTTGCTGTCAAGAGGGAAAAATGACCCAGCAAACAAAGGAAGATTCTCTTTAACAGGAATAGCGGGGTCTTACCCACAATGAGATGGCCTGGAAGACCCTCAGGCAGGAAAACTCTGTGGTTCTTACAGTCAGGGAAGGAGCAGCAAAGCAGTGACGTGTCCAAGCAGCACACACTGCACCTGCAGCACAGAGTTCTGCTCAGGCACAGATGCTCAGAAAAACCAGGATTGTCTGTATTTACAAGGCAAGCCCCCACAGCTATTTTTTAAAGCATGCCATCTGCACCTTGTGATGGCACGATGCATTTCACCTCAGGCTTCACAGCAATCGCTCAGTAAACAACAGCACAAAACCTTTGGTTTCCTCCCTGCTGAGCTTGCTATAACAGCTTTCTTATCACTTTTGTTTTCTCTCCACTCCATCAACATCCCTGCTCTGCCCAACTCCTCTGTTACCTCAGGTCACATTTAAACCCTCTGTGATGAGGATGCCCTACACCTGCCCTCACTTAACTGGTTTTCCTCTCTCCCCTTCAGACCCCAGCTAGTTGCTTTTTCTTTCTGAAGTTATTTGGAGGGAACATGTATATTTGGCCTTTTTGCAGGAGTGGATTGCTCTGGCTGTCTGATTTTAAATTTTTGTCTTCTGATTAAGACTGAAAAACCCTCACTGAGTCCATTAAACTACTTTATAGAGACTTAACGCCCTATAATGATGATCCAGTGTTTATTTTTTATTTATTTATTTATGAAGCAGTCATTAGTAGCTCCTGCTAAATAATTAATTGCCCTCTGAGTAGCCAAAATGAGCTCCTGAAACCTTCTTCCTTGTCTGAATGGATTTTTCCTATTTTCTTTCCAGCCAGACTGTTAGGCACATTTTATCTAAATAGATATGGGTTTTTTTCTGTTATGTGACCTGCTCCTAGTATTGTTTTTCTTCAGGCTCTGTATCAGTAATCATTTTCATTTCTTTCTGAGTCATTAAACATAATATTTGTCCTTTAAAATCTATTCTCAAAGTAATGCCTCTATGAAAAAAATAAAAAGAAAAAAAATCACAGGAATAAGAAATTATTTACTTTTCTGCAGTAACATTTAAGGACAACTATTGCACAGCTGCACTGATAATAGTAATACCCAGAGAGGGACAATAAGGGAATGAGAGTCAAGTGATTTCCACGTAAAGGGAACAAGAGCAGTAACTCCCCACGGCTCTGCTGACTCCATGGTAGCTGCAACAGCAGGAGAACACATTTTGAATAGATGAAATTTCCTTGTGTCTCTCCAAGCTGGCTGCTACTAATAAAAGATGACTGTACCTCGGGTGTCCTTACCTGAATTTCCAGGCTGGATGCACATGGACTTTTTTTTTTTTTTTAAAGCCTCTTGCTATAAGGAATGGGTTATCACTGTTGTTAATCTTAATGTTTTAAGAATAAAGAATAAGAGCTTTAAAGAAGAAGAGATTTCCCCCACTTCTGGTCAAATATTTGGTCTCAATGTTTGCTCTGGACAAGGACAAGCAAGGACATTTCGAGTGTTTTTCACCAGAGGCAGGGACAGGATGGGGGACGTGCCTGTCCATTCCTGAGGGACCAGTAGTGTGATGGCCAAGGGGGCATTTGGTAGGCTGAAAGAAAAATGAGGGATGTGTCTCTCCATTTTCTCCTGGCACCCCCTTTTCTTGTGGCAGCTGCTTGCTATGTGTTATAAAATCCTAAAAATCAAACAGAGCTCCTTGGGGTTGGGTTTCCAGCAAACCTCCTAACTGCTCTTTCTGCAAGGTGCTTTCAAAGGTGTTTCTGTATCAGATGTAGCCTCTTCCTGCCTAGCCAGGGTTTCCTCCCCTCCCAGCTGCCCAGCTGTGTGTCCAGATCTCACAGAACGGCACAACTGCCAATTTCTCCATCTGTGGCACATTTCCTGCCCGTGGTCACAGAGCTTCTGAGAAAGGGGAAATCAGACACCAGCTACTAGCCAGATGCAATGGGAAAATGACAACACCTCACTGAGAGGCTTCCCACAACACCAGAACTTTTCTTTTGTCCTAAATGTTTGTGTAGCTTGTCTTTTATGATGCTTTTCACACCATTGCAGGCTGACAAACAGCTGAGGACATGAACTGAGAGGAGGCAGACAAATGATCCTGGTGCTTTTCCCAGTCCCTTGTTTGCAGCTCCATAAAAGTGAGCGCTTCACACTTTTCACTCTTGTTTTTTAAGTCCTTGCAGCAGTTACCACCTGGACCTAGGCGCAGGGAGGGGAGAAGGAAGAAAAGACAGGACAGAAAATAACAAGCTGAGCTTGTACGACATGTGGGCTGTATGAAAAGGAAAATTAAATGAGATGAAATGAATAAAATAAAATCAAATCCAAAGGCCCACACATAGCACAGTTAATGGAGCATCAGGTGGATCTCCAAAAGCTGGAATTACAAAGCTGGGCTCTCCCTGGTTTAAATAGCGTGGCACTGTTCTGGATGGCCTGGAATGAGCAGAGGCTCCAACAGCACATAAAGGATGGTGACAGGCAGCAAAGAGGTGTGTGACACTGGAGGGATGCCAGCAGTGGCATACAGTCACACATATCCTGTGACAAGGCACTCATCCTGCAGTTTCTCTCTGAGTGGGTCTAAGAGCATTCACAGAAACAGCCCCAATCTCCTTGGCAAAGCTGAAAATCCTGGAAAACACTCTAGTGCCAAATATCATGAAAAAAGCAACAAGCCTTAAGGCCACCAGGGCACAGCATGGCTCTTGCAAGGGGCCAGAGGTGAGGAGAGACCCTTGTGCTTTATTCACACAGCCAGCAGGGAATGACACATCCCAACCAAACTCTGTCTGGCAGAACAAACACAGGTTCTTGTGCTGCTCCTTGAGAGGAGCCTTTTGCTGTTATCCACACACTCACTCCTCCTTTCCCCAGCCCCAGAGTCGAACCTCCCTGAGCACAGACTTTATCTTTGGCTGATTCACTAATAAACTGATTAGGCAGCAAATCAGACCGCAAACCGGCCAAGGTCTAAACGGAGCTGTAGCCAATACTTAACTCCGTATTGATATTTATAATCCCCAAATAACCCTTTGTTTGCCCCCTCCCTGGTTCCAGGCAGTGACTCAGCAGGCACAGGGATCCATTAGTATTCCCAGAGCGTTTACTTTCCACTGACTGTCTCCCTTGTGCTGTGATCAGACCTATCAGGACGTGGTGGATTGCTCTGAGGAAGGTTACAGGTCTCCATAGGGACTGCTCATGATCTTTGAAAAATGCATTTCCCTCTAGGAAGCTATAAATGTTTAGGAGAGTTGCTAAAGATCACTCAAAATAGATTATTGAACACTTTGATGCCACACTCTCATTTTGTGCTATCATATACTTAAAGTATATTGAAAGATCCCCTAAATACCAAGTGCATTTGCCTGAAAGAGATTTGTGTTTTCCAAAGCCAGAAGGAAATATCTTTGTATCCCCCCAGGATATGTAATTTTTTTTTTTTTTTTTTTCTGCTATCCTGCAGAATAGATTATATGAATTTGATAGTGTTTTGTGATTTTGTCTTTTTTCTTTTTTTTTTTTTTTTTTTTCCCAGAACCACTGACTGTTGTGATAGACTTTAGTTAACTTCTTTGGATTGTTTTTTTGGCTCACTAACAGTCCACAGTCAAAATGAAAAATAAGAACCTTCTGGATCCTGCCTTGATAAGGTCAGACTGTAGAATTTTTCTTTCCAGCAATTTAGCCAGGCTCTCTCCTTGCAGAATACATTTACTTGGTAATAAACATCTCCAGACAGCCAGGCTGTACAGACTGGAAACAATTAAGCCAAAATTGGGGAAAGCAGCACATGAATAAGTATTTCACTTTTCAATGAAATTAGACTGAAAATTTCAGGAGCAAAGAAGGCAACAACATTTTCAAATTGTATTAATTAGACATATTTGTAAAATCCTGTGCTCATGCAAGTACCTCATGTATATTTTAATATCATATGAAGAAAATGTGCTGCTGGATAATCACAAGCTTTAGGTGCTGTCCTGCTGTGGTCAAGCACCAGACACACATAAACATTTAGGGAACATAATTCAATATCTAGTAGGAACAACAAAGAAGTTTAGCCATATTTCTTTGGCTTTACGAAAGGAACTCTGCTAAGCAACAGATTAAAAAGTTTTGTCTAACTAAAGTAGAATGAGATTAAAATGCAGTTTATTCCAAAAATGAATTAGCAGTTTATGAAAAGCCTCATCTCTCAGATAAACAATGAAATTTACGTTTGGCTGTCCCAACTTGTTAGAGATCAAAGCAAAATTCCTTTGTAACAACCCAGAGTTTTTCTACCATCACAAACACTTCACCAGATCCTAAATTCCACAGCTTTCCAATTTTTGTATAAAGGCACTTATTGCAAATTCACCACCTGTCTGCATGCAGCGAGACAACAAAAAGCATCTGTTCTGTTATTTTTAATTAGGTTTTCTTCCTACACATCCTCTCTGTCCAACATCCTCAAATAGTCTAGATGTTAATTTTTAAATAATTTAGAACTGAAAAATTACACATCATGTTTGTGATATCATTTGGTGTGCTTTTCTCAAAAGACTCAAAACTGGCATGAATCTAAACTTGGGTATAGAAAGAACTTTTTTTTTTTTTTTTTTTTTTTTCCAGTTAGGAAAGTTCACAGCATTTTCCAGAGGAATTAATGAATATTGCTAATAGCTTGATCCGAGTTATAAGGCATTAGGAGGGACAAGCAGGAGGAAGGGCAATATATAACCTTTAGATGGGACAATTAGAGATCAATTATTAGAGCCAGAGAAGAGCATTTGAAAGCAGCTTCTTCATTTATCAAAGATTATCTCAAATTAGAATGCTTAATTATTTGCCACAGTTCCTTGTATTTTCTTCTGCACAAAAAAAAAAAAAAAAAAAAAAAAAAAAAAAAAAAAAAAAAAAAA
>CM031863.1:3319325-3435947 GCA_018697195.1 Certhia americana
AAAAAAAAAAAGAGAGAAAGAAAGAAAAGGCAGGGGCTTTTTTTGAAAACTGCTGGGTTTTGAACATTCAATTTTAACATGATTTTAAACCCAAAATACCAAAGAATTTAAAAAAAGAATAGACAACAGTGAAATTGCATAACTCAGGAGATTACATTGAAGATGCACAACTGATGATTTTTATAAGCTAAATATGTTGGGTTAACTATTTAGATGTCCAGATACCTGGAAAAGAATATTTTAATGCAAATGGTAATAAAGAAAGAGATGGGAGTATCCTGTGCACTGTAGTAACCTGGGGCAGGATCCAAGAGTTTGATGTTAGATTTAAATTGATTTGTAGATGGTTGAGTTTTAGATTCTCAAACAATTGAGCACATCCAAAACCTAGAGTGGGAGGCAGCATCAGGAGCAGGCACAGAAAGGGTGATCAGAGCAGCTGATGGGCAGAAAGTGCTGAGCACCAGGGTGTGCTCCACGTCAGAGGCAATCCTCCAAATGGGAGCTGCAAAACATGCTGGAGGCTGGTTCAGATTTACCCACCCTGACTGCCACCACTGACCTAATCAGCATGGGAATTTGTGTGTCCTGACAGCTGAGATGAGAGCAGGGAGGGAAGGAGGCACCTGGAGAGCAGGAAACGCCTTTTACAAATGGATTTTGGACTAACACAGGGCAAAGAGAGCTTTGCTGAGACCAATCTGCAGTTCAGGCAGAGATTCAATGTGGCTTAGGAGGGATAGTGACTGCTCATCATTAGAAGAGCTGGAGCAGAGCAGATCCCTGCTGAAACATCCCTAAAACCTCCTGTCCCCACAGAACACTCTCCAGGGCTCTGAGGGAATGCCATCTGCTGGCTGCTCCTGAGGGACAGACTGGTCAGTCTGTGCTTAACACACACCATTCATCTCCTGAGAGGGAGAGAAATGCTGGGTGAGCACAGCTCCAGCTGTCCAGGGGGCTGTGCCCACCTGATTCCTGCTCATGGATCTTCTCAGGAATATCCCAGCACAATGCCTCATCAGTGCTTTAGTGGCAGCCAGACACAGATGTACATGCAGGCAGTTCCCTTTATGAGATAGTTTCCTTACACAAACACCTTTTTCCTCTTGGCCAACCCCATGCTCAGGTCACAATAAAGCTATTTTATGTCTTTATTCCTTATTCCAAGGTATATCTTGGATTCAGACTTTCTTCTCCTGGGTGACCTTCTCTCCTTTCAAGGCCCCATCCTTTGCTGGCCAGGTCAGGATGACCCCAGCCATGTTCAGAGTCATTCAAACTAAGTTTTTAGAATTGTTGGATCGTTTAAGTTGAAAAGACTGTAAGATGATAGAGTCCAACAGTTCCCCCAGCAGTGCCGTTAACCAACCATTAACCCATGTCCCTGAGTGCCACAACCACACATCTTAAACATCTCCAGGGATGGTGACTCAAGCACTGCCCTGAGCAGCCTGTTCCAGTGTTTGATAGGCCTTTCAGGGAAGAAATGCTCCCTAAAATCCAATATAAATCTTCCCTAGCCCAGCCTGAAGCGCTTCCCTCTGCTCCTGTCCCTGTTCCCTGGCAGCAGAGCCTGACACACCCCCCCCAGCTGTCCCCTCCTGGCAGGGAGTTGTGAAGAGCCACAAGGTCCCCCCTGATCCTCCTTTGCTCCAGGCTGAGCCCCTTTCCCAGCTCTTAAGGCAGGTCCCTCCAATCCAGCTCCAATTAAGGTGCTGCTCACAACATCTTTTGCACAAGTGGTAGTGGAAGATGCTCTTTGGTAAAACATGAAAAAACTAAAGCCCCTTTCATTGCCTCCCTAATTTTTGCTTCAGAAAAATAATTCTGCAATCTTACTTCAATGAAGTAAAGGCAAAATAGGCTTCCTACTGGCATAAGCTGAAGAAGTTTATACCAGCCAGAGATTTTGAGAGACAGAGCCCATAAAAATGGTCTACTGATATATGTGTACAGGCTGCACATTTCTGGCAGAAAGTGAGTTTCACTTGACCTTGGAGGAAAGAGTTTCCAACAATTTAAGACCAAGGGCTTATCCATGTGTGTATTTCCACCAGCTTTACCTGTCTGTGAGCTCTCCACCATCCGTCCTCCATATAAGTGTGGAAAGAATGAGGCCATGACTTCATATTCAGTTGCAGAACTAAGTTTAAGATAAAATTTTTGCAGCAGGGTGCATCTTTTCATTATGGAAGTTCAGATCCTAAAGGATCCAAATATCTTCCAACAACCTCTACAAACTTTGACAAAAAAAAAAAAACGAAAAAAAAAAAAAAATCATGATTGCATCAATAAAAGGCACTGAAGATCTGGTCAGAATTTTGAGTTGTCCCACTCTGGTATATGTATTAACCTACTTTTGAAATTGAAATACCTGGCTGGTGCAATTCTTAATGCATTCCCCATTAAAGGAAAAAAAACAAACAAACAAAAAACCCCAAACCAAATTAATAAAAACACCAAAAACCAGCAGTTTGAAAACTATTTCAGCTATTTGAAAACTGGCTGCATACTTGGTGAGGTATGTCTACAGTACATGAGGCTTAACACAAAAGCACACTCAGATATTCCTCTGCACTCCATGACAAAAGCCTGAAAACAGAGTTTATTGCAGCTTTACTAAAGACAGCACCATAATTGTGATGTCTTGGGGGTGATTGAAAACACACATCCATGCAGGTTATCCCCAATTGTTATTAATCAATACCAATCTTGTTCTGTATCACACGGGACTATTACTATTTTCAAACCTCTCAGAGCAGAGCTAAGGTGCAACATCTGCCAGGTAAGAGCCAGTCCTGCCAGCCAAGCTCTCAGCCTCACCACAGGCTTTTTCTACAGTTCCTCTAGTGCAAAAGATCTATAAATACCACCAATAAAACCTCTTTCACATCTTCCCAGTGTAAGTCTCAGGGATTTCACTGCTGGAATAATACCCTGCCTCCTCCAGAAGGTTATTTTTATGGGAGGGAAAAAAAAAAAAAAAAAAAGAAAAAAAAAAAGAAAAAAAAAGGTATATATATGTTGAGCTAAAAAACCTCAGTGCCACAGCAAGCACTACTCATGAAATCAGTCAGAAATCACTGAGAGCTGCAGTGATAGCGTTCATGATTGTGCTGGGGGTGGAGTGGCTGCTCAGCACTCAGCTCAGCTACAAACCCTGCAGGAGATAATGCCCTGCAGAGAGGCAGGTTCCCTTCAGGAAACAACAGTGACCCCCATGCACAAAGAAATTGAGTCATGGGGTCCACAGGATAATAAATTCTGAATTAAAATCCTACTAATAAATAAGGAAATTAGATTCTGGGAAAATATTCTTGATGGAAACATCGCACATATATGTGCATACAAATGGAATTTTATATTTAAATATCAATGTTTTAACACCAACTCAGCAATGAGGGTTTTTTTTGGTTTTGAAAGTCTGCTATCAGATGCTGGAGCAATTAACAGTGTGTTGTGAAAATCACATTCTCTAATCCTCTTTCCCCTGACTAAAGCAGGACAAATGTGATTAGCAGAGAACACACACCTGCACAGGAACATTTTCTAATTATTCATGTGGCTATAAGTGATCCCTGGATATAAGCATCTCGTAACACGATGAAAACTGAAGATGAGCAGTACATGTCACTGGGAAAAGAGTGCAAATCCTTCCCCACTTCCCTCAAAATGAAACTTTTGGCCTTGCTATGGCAAAGACATAAAATTGAACACGTTTTTATGAAGGTTTAAGATCTCCTCTAGTGTTGGCCACATACTTCCAGCACCTTTCTCCTGCCAACACCGATGATCAAATTGTTTAAAAATTGTTTAAAAATTAATTTTCTATTTTTTTTTATTTTTTTTATTTAATCTACCTTAGCTTTCAGGTTATTATCCAGCTGTCCAGCAGTTCACTCGAAAGTCAGACTGCTGGTTTATGTGGTAGAAACATGGATGTTTGCACAGAGAGAAGAGGGGTGAAGGGATGACATTCAGGGCTAACTTGGACCTTTCAATCTAATTTCAAACCAGAAATTGCTTGATTTACCCTCACCTGAGGTAACAGAGATGCCCATATTACACGAGGACCCCTGCAATCTTTCATGGTGTGTTTGCACCCATTAACTGCAGTGCAAAAGCACACAATATCATAAAACAAATTGGTTCTGTCTGAAAATGGGAGAGACAAACTTGTTAGAGAAGATGGAAATCTCTGCATTTCACTCAGAAACAAGCTTTACAGCTTAGCCATAAATACCCCAAAATCTTGCTTTCTAATAGAACTGTGATACAAGCTAATATATTTCATTTCTAGGTGGTGCATGGAGAAGTAGAAAATCCAATGTGTCCCCATGGCAAACCTGCAGCTGGAAGATACAAAGTTTGTTTTGTTTTGGTTTGTTTTTTTTTATACAGTTTACCCACACAGGAATCAAGCTCAATCCAGTGCCAGCTGAGATTTAACTCAGTCACAGTTTTTATTACAACAGCACACAAAATAAATTATATCATATCTGTATTGCCATAAAATCATGGTACATATTTTTGAGGTGGCAATGCTAAATAAATATTTATGAATTTCTTAGTGTAGTGATTTTGAATAGTAGTTATTTCACAATTTGCTTTGTCCAATAATCAGATTAATTTGCTGATGGAAACATTATACTTTTTTTCTATTATTTCTCTTTTAATGGAAGAATATTGTCCTATTTTATTTCAAATAATTACATTATAGTGAGAAAGCTTTAACAATTCACAAGCCATTCAGAAAAAAAAGTCCGGAATGAATGCAGTTATTAAAGTGACATTAAGTGCTTTAATAATAATTTTTGATCAGGGCAGATGTGTTATAAATAAATTCAAATGCTGTATTAACCTTAAATTAAAAAACAGAAAAAATGTAGTCAGCAAGAAAATTGGATATCTTACCAAACTTTGCTATGCAACTTCTGAATTTCCTGAGAGGATTTTACTGGAAGTGATACTTAACCTTTAGATGTCGTGATCTTGGAATGGCCAGGTGTACATTTCTACAGCCAGGCCAATTATCTTCAATTAAGCAATAAATGTGCAATGTCCAGTGCCAGTAGAAATTCCTCAGATTTATACCACACCTTCAGAAATACACTAAGAGTTAAAAAACAGAATCACCTTCCAGAAAGATTTTAATGAAACCCACCTTTATGAAACTTCAGGATTTAATACATTTAATTTTATTTTGGTGGTGGTCTTGTTTTGGTTTCTTTTCTTTTTTGTTTTTTTTGGGTTTTTTGTTTGTTTGTTTATTTGTTTTTAGCTTTTACAGCAGCCTTAAAAAAATAAAAGTGCTTGGCTGTCCTAATTTGAAATAGAAAGCATATTGCTCTAGTGCCTTACAGGGGTGTCCTAACTACCCATCACAGCTATTTCTTTTAGACAATGACCATATAAAAGATGAACATGTTGAGTGTGTTCATTGTAAAACACCAAATTTATTGGAGCAGTTCATTTTTGGGGGAATTTACTCTAAAAGATTACAATCACCTACCCTGCAGGAACAGCAGTAATATATCTGCAACACAGATTATTCACATGGTACTTTGGGGTTTGTTACTGAAGAGGAAGAAGAAATAGATCTACCAGAGATACATGCTGAAAGTTTTTTTTAAGATGCAGCAAAAAATATCATTTAATTTTCCTCAGAAGTAATGTATTCTGATGAGGTGATTTTAGTGATAAAAAGGCATTAACTGCAAAGGTATAAAACTGGGGCTATATTGGCTATCCTGGTATTATCAGGACACAAAAGAAAACATCCATCAGGTGGGAGAAAAGTAAGGTACTGTGCTCTCATTGATTTTAACTGGGTGTTTATGGGCCATTTATATCACACTTTGCTTTACAACACAATCCCAGAGTTCATAGAACTTTTGAGATTCCCAGAAATGCGGTTGTGCTTTCAAAAAAAAAAAAAAAAAAATCAGAGAATTTTTAGTGTGTAGTGAGAGAAAGCAATTCAGGAAAAATAAAACACAAATGATTTGACAAAATGTTGCATGGCATTTACTGCTATCTGATGTGTCTTTTAAGCACAACTTATTCTCTCATTCCTCCAACATGTGTTTCCAAAAGTGAGTCTTGCAAATAGCACTGAAATCAAAGATCACAGTAACTGTCTTTTCCTTAATAACTGGTGAGATAAATCACTTTTTATATCAGTTTTTGCCCATAGCCACTTTTATTTGCATTTCTTTACAAAACTGCACGACCAGGTCAGGCCTTCTTTATATAATGTCACTACTAAACCACTGATCCATAAAAGTCAGGCAAAACCATGATGCAGTAGACAATTCACAGCTCCAGCTCATCTCTGGGATTCATACAGCCACACTTAGAACAAATAATTCAGATTTCTATATTCACAGGGCCAATGCCATGGGTTGAATCTCAGCAACCACATTCTGAGAACTATGGTCTGCCAAACTTGCAGGAGACAAGGTTAAAAAGTCCAAAATATTTAATGTTACTACTGCATATGCATCGTCTGTTGGTACATGAAGTATTTTCTGTTTTATATTGCTGTCTGTGTGTGAAATTAAGTGCACAATGACTGGCACCAAGAAATCTGGGTTTAATCACACTCAAAACAGGCAGAAAACATTCCCAAGCTCCAGCCAGCTGGGCAAGGGATAACACAGATTGCTGGATGGAGCCCCCAGCCACGTTTCCCTGCCCTCCATCTTACTGACACAAGGGAACTCACTGGCTTAGCATTAACCCAAAAAATAGAAAACAACTGCACCAGCTGCCAGGCAGCCTCAGAGGAAATACCCTATTATTTACTGCAGCGAGAAATTCTTTATTTTACCCTCGAATATTTTCAAACATTTTAGGATTCATTCTTTAAAATGTGTCAAATAAAACTGTGAGGTTTTAAATATTTGCTGTTCTATATGTAAAACCCCTCTGCTGACAGGACTATATTTTGCCGCGACTATATTTTGCCGTAACTTTCCAAATGTAGAATATCCATGGATGTCTATGATGGCCATCCCACAGAATGAGGTTTTAACACGACCTTAAAAGAACCTGTTAGTTAATTGGATCCTCTGCTTCTCCCCAGTTTGGATGGTGAGCATGAGAGACTCGCACTCTTCTCAGAGGAAACTTTCTGTGGAGTTTCAAAAGCAGCTATTGAACAGCTCTAATAACCACACTCCTCTCAGAGTCTCTGAATCCTTCCAACAAATGTCTTTGCCTGGCACTAAGTAGAGATAAAAAGAGTTTCACTAAAAAATCTCAGCCTCCTCCTCCCCTCTGTTACCTTCTCTGGCTGTGAATTAAAGATCCAGTCATTGCTGAGGTAAGTCTGTGATGGAAACATGGGCCTTCCCTTCTGAATGAAGGGAATGGAGGTGCTTCTTTTAGCATCATTTAAAATCAATCACAAGAGCTACAAAGGAATCTATTTTTCAAATCTGGTCTTCTTTGGCTCTATCCAAATGAATCCCCCAGTATTTTTTCTTTAACTTTATAATTAAATTAAATACACATGCATTTAAATCAGAGCCTTCTGTGTAATCTAGGTGATCCAACTCAGGACAGAGAGGAGTTGTGCTGTTATGGGGCCTTTATTTCATAGGTGTTTTTTCCTCATGGTGAGTTATTTTATAATGCAGGGCTTTTATTGCTGTGGCACTGGTAATTACAATAAAAATTCTAATTAACTAAATAAAATATCAGAAATATATCTTGTTAAAAGTTTTGTTAAACCCCAAACGTAATGTCAGCAAGTCCCTTGGGAACTAGAGCTTGCAACAGCACCTTTTTCTCGTTAAAAAAATAGAATTTCTGTACAGTACATGTTAGGTAGAGCATGTTGTCTTTGTACCTAGCCAGCACATATAACACAGCCTGAAGCTGAATCACATCTACAAGTCACAGTGACAGCACTACTCCATCAGAGAGTCAGGAGGATTTAAAGAGCTGTGGGGTGAAGTCCCACACGCTTCTGCTCCCTTTCTTAAGCCAGCAGTAACACTGTTCCCTTTCCAAGATGAGCTGTTGTGAGGAATTATGCAACAACTCCAATATTATCCCCATATCCATCTGAGCTTATCCATCTAAACCTCAAGTTGTGCCAAGGAAGGTTTAGGTCGGATTTTAGGAACAATTTCTTCACCAAAAGAGTTGCCAATGCTTGGCACAGCTGCCCAGGGCAGTGGTGGAGTCCCCATCCCTGGAGGAGTTTAAAAACCACGTGGATGTGGCACTTGGGGGCAGTGGTGGCCTTTAAGGGAGGGTTGGACTGGATGATCTTAAGGGTCTTTTCTAACCTCAAAGGATCTGTGATTCTCCAGATCTCACTCAAGCAGTGAGAAGAGCAGCTGGCTCACAGCAACTTTACTGGGCATACAACTCTTCCAGAAAACATGTTTAAAAAAGCTAAAAACCATGGCAACTTCACCTCATTTGGTTTTCTTCCCAGAGCAGAACCTGAGCATCCACAGAGGAGCTGTAGCTGTCAGCATCGTGCTGCTACCTCCTTCCCAAGACTGAGCATGTCCTGAGCAGGAGGAACACAAAAGTAGAATGCTGAAAAATCAACATACGAGAGCTTCTAAAGAAGTCTTATCACTGCCACCTGAGGCAGTGAGAATTAAGAAAAAAGTCTCAAATTTGAAATTTAAACACTCTGACCACTGCTGCTGCCCCACAGCAACACCTAAGGCAGCTATTATAGAGCAGATATGCAAAGGACAAAAAATAAAATTACAGACAATTGCACACTTAGCATTTCTAAATTCTGAAGTGTTTGTCTTCCCAGTTAAAATTCTGCTTAGCCAATAAGATTATTTTGAATCTAATAAATGCTTTATGAATATATATGGAGCTGTAGTATTAAAATCAATGTAAACATCTCAAAAATACTTTAATTTGTTTCTGCTATTAAATGAAGCCAGTGGATCTTTTAACCTCTATGCGTGTAGCTATTCGTCTCACTTTTATGATCCCCCTTGGTTATATTTTATTTCTTTGTCCTGCTTTGATCAGGCTCACAACTAATTCCAAGAAGACCCTCCTTGAAAGGTGTCTGTACTGACTCTGTGTTTGAAAATATTAACATCATTCAGGATTTGACTTTTTTGCGCATACCCAAGGCAACGAAGCTAGGATTATTTTCAGCAACCCCAGAACTAATTTTTATTTGTGTTGAATATCAATTTCTTTCTGGAAATGAGATTTCTTTTAGAATGCCTCTCAGTGTAACATTTTTTTAGTAAGAATTTGCCATTGATAAGATCTATAAATTTCAAGGACATTTCAAACTTGACAGCAGGAAGCCACCACTATTATGTGACTCAAACTTTATGACAACACAGCCCTGCTATTACTGACAGATGTCTGAAGAGCAACTCACCTGTTACATCCAGTGGTCTGTAGCTGACACTTTCCTGATTTTCTATGCTAGAATTTTACTGTACAATAATTTAAAATGATTTCTCTCCTTTGAAACAGATAAAGCCCTTTGTTACACAAGCCAGACAATTTTTATACTGTGACAGCGCATCCCACATTTTTCTCTTCTGCAAGGGTTTTACTCACAGCAGGAACAAAACACCTATTTAATATCATCCAGGGTAAAACTCACAAGTTTTTTGTGTTCAATTTACCAAGAAATGCAATGAGGTCCTCAGCATTTAAAGTGAATTACCCCACGTGTCTCTGTGTCTTGCTGAACAGTTTGCCAATTCAAAGGGATGTCAGGAAGAAGCAACATTAAACTAACAGCCGTGTGCATTGATTTTCTGAAAGATTAGGTATTGCAAAATTGCAAGGAGAAAAAACTAGGCTTCAGAAATTTGCTTGATATAAGGGAATGAGCAGTGGAGATCCATTAATCAAAGTCTAGAAGGACTTTATTAATAACCTTTCCTGATAAGTTTTAGAGGAAAGCAACCATATTTTAAAGCATTTAGAATGTTTAGGGTACCTGCAGGAATTGCCTTTGTTAGAAATTGTCTTCAGGCTAAAGCTCCACTAACAAGAGGAAAATTGGTGATATCAGTCTGAGCAAAATAGGAGAATAATTTGGGCAGAGATGAGTTTGTAAAAATGCAGAGTTAATGAATGTATCAGAAAGTAGTCTGGAGCTTTCTTGGTGATACAGCTTTCCTTTTCTAGTGACACAACAGCATCTCAGGGTAGTAGACCAGATTATGATGCAAAATGAAAAGAAAAAAAAAAAAAAGAAAAAGAGCTGAAGTTCATCTTGATTGTTTCCTTCAATGGCTTGATCTAAACAACAGCTTGGATTTTGGAACATGGAGTGCAAAACAATTATTTAGATTTTTTTCATGGTGAACTTATACATTTTTTTATAATTCGTCAATGAATTGCTGACAGTCAAGCCTGTTTCTCTCATCTGAACTAATCTGGAGAGCCCAGTGTTTTGGGAAGAATGTCAGATTTTGGGGTTAAAGATTGATTCTAGTCTAATTCTTAAGTGTAACAAAATATTACTTTGAAACCATTAGGAAAAAAGGTCATTCTAAGCTATAAAATGATTCAGGGAGAATTTTTTCCAGAGACCAATATACAACGTTGATAATTAGGTTATTAGACAATTCAATTAACCAAACTTTCTGTAGTGGAAGGCTTATCCTGACTTTTATTACATAAAGTTATTTTTGTGTTAAATAAATAAATATGTAAATGAAAACAGTCTTTCATAATTGTTTCACCAAATACAAAATGTATGTTTTTGCAGTTTAAATAATGCTTATTTTTCAGCTGCATGGTCCTATTCCTTTTTAATTTTGCTTTAAATGTTCCTCTTTCTCTTTGAGTTTATTCTCCACAGCATTTGCTGAGAACTTCCACAGAGCATTTTGTTTAAAAATAAACAAATATCCTTTACTTCGGTGCTTTAGTCCAGCTTAATTTGAGATGTCATTAACATATGATTCCTATTATTTCTTTTTTTTTTTTTTTTCAAAAGACCTTGGTGTAGACCCGGTAAATTGTCTTTACTGTACTCACCTCCTCAGCAGTACTTGGTGAGAGCAATCAGGCCATATTTTCCACTCATGCTTATGTAAATCACAAATAAATCATTTGCAGCCAGCAGGCGTGACCCAGTGAGAACAGGTTCCCAGCTGTTAAGCATGGGCTTAGTCAGGAAAGATTTGTTGGATTCTGTGGTTCACGCTAAATGCGAGTAAAAAGCGAATTTATCTCTGCTCCGGGTTTACAGGACATGTCTGGAATTTGGGGTTTTGTAACAGGCTTTATCACTCTGTTCTTCCCTGAATGCATACAGTGAGCTAATTACTGTGAGTAGGAGTTGTGATCCCATTCAGGCTCTGACTCAGACCTCGATTCCCCCCGAGCATCCTTCTCTTTATCCTTTTGCCACACACAATAGTGGCAATTCACTGGCAAACTGCGGAGATGGGGGGAGAAATAGCTCATCCCCATTTGACCATTCTTTTTGGACTCATTTCCTCGGGATTTAAGCCGAAATTCCCAAGTACTTGGTCCTTTCTTCCACTGCAGTTATCCTAGCACCTGCCTCAGAGCTGCCTTTTCCAGCTTGTCCCAAGAACTGGCAGAGTTCAGAGAAGAGCTAGCATCAAAAAACAATTTACATTTCTTGATGCTTTATTTATGCTATATATATATTGGCTATTCTGAATATAACATTTTATATTTCTGAGAAGAGACAAGCAAGGCTGAGCAAGGCATGGGCAGAGTTCGTAAATTCTCCCTGTACAGTGACAGATGGATGTACATCCAACCTCAAACAGATTGAGTGCATGCAAACATCAAAATCAAATTTCATTTCTTCTCTATCAGATGAGACAGAGCATGCTGTATTCTTCGAGTAATCAGCGTTATCTACTCAAGAACTGATATCTCTGATCTCCTAAACTCTGTTAGCTCGGCCCTTGGAAGATCTTTGTGATTAGAGAGTGGGGATAATGTAGTCAAAAGAAAAGAATGGTATCAGTGCACATACACAACTGCCTCTGTCTAAGTATTGCTACTGGGAAAACAGATCACTCCTGGTAGGCATCCTGAATTCTGGGGTGAAGGCAGTGTTAATAAAGCACCATTGAATTAGAGGGAATAGACCTTGTTTTCCCAGCTCTAAATTTACCAAAATTTATCTAAAATTTTTCAGGACAAAAAGACATGCAATATCAAATCCCACTTGTGAAAAAAAAAGATTCTCCCCAGAACCTGTGAAGTCTCTGATTAATAAAGTTAGAGATTCATTAAACTAAGGCATTATTTATTTTTTTTTTCTTTAGCATTTGACTTTCTAGGGAATAAAACACAATAGTTTGTTGGTTTGTTTTTGTGGTTTTTTTTTTTTTCTTCAAAAAACACGTCCTCCTAAGCTTGTATTTCCATTTAATAAAGAAGATGTATTAGAGGACTAAGGCCTCATTCAATCTAAGCACTTAAATTACTTAATGGAATGTAAAACAGAAACAAAACTTGGAACTGATGTCTATCAGCAGCCCTGAGCTGCCATGGGTTTAATCGACCTCCTCCTGGGCAATATTCCTCAGTCACAGGGGGCTCCAGAGCTCCACACCTGGTGCAGAGCCCAGCCCTGGTGGTCTCACTCAGAACCCAGCACTTGGCTGCTCTGTGTGCCCATAATCTACTCCGTGCCACCCAGGCTGTCTCTCTGTGCTGACTTTTAGACCCCATAGATCACCTTAAGGCATGTGGGACCTTTTCAGCATCCCTGCTGCAGTCAGGGCTTGGCTCTTGCTTCCACCACCATCATCCTTTCGTTTTTAGCCTGGCTTAAATTAAAGCCCGGTTAATTAGGGCTTAGTGTCTGCCTTTATAAACAGGTATCTGTGTGGTTTTTATTATTAAAGAGTTATATTTCTCAGTTTAAAAAAATAACTTTCTGAATTATTCTTTATATGACTAATTCTATTTTTAAACAGAGGCAGCAGCGGCAAGAACAGTGAGAGTTCAGCATTTCTTGACTCCTGGAATCAGGAACCGTTCAAGCAAGTAAACTCAAAACAGCTGTGGTAATTGGCTGAAATTGCCACTTTTAATGACACAAATTATACCAGAGTGATGTTTAATGAAAGCTACAATTCCCAGCTTCTATATGCAAAATTTAAAACATTCTCCTAAATTGTGTTGACCTCTCTTGTTTAATACCCTGCTAATCATTGAAAATTGGAAACAAATGCTTCAATTAAGAGACAATTAATTGACAATTAATTCAACAATAAGCAGATGGCCAGAAAGAGCATCCTGCTATTAAATGAATCAAATGTGAGAGGGAGCATTTGACCTTTCTTATGTAAAGCTCCCCTCCTCGAAAAAAACTACTTTTCCCAAAAAAAAAGAAAATGTACAGACTTTTTTGTCTCATACTCTACAGAGCTATAACTTTGAAAAATGAAAATAAAAAGCTTATTTACATCAGTATTTTGGTCTAGGGGATAGGAATTGTGAATTAGGAGGGAAATAAGGAGCAATAGCATGCACAAGTGCAAGAGGATTTACAATAGCTCTTGCACCCCAAGGCCTAATAGAAGAAAATAAAGCCGCCATTATCATCAAAACTGCAGATGATCTCATAAAGGGCTTGTCTACACGGGGAGGTCAGCACAGAAGGAGCTCTGTCATGAATTTTAAGTGCAGTTGCAACTTTTCCTGGCTCCCCGTGCAGGAGCAGCGTTCCTTTTCCATGGTTACCGTGGATGGGGCACAGCAGGGACTGGGGGCAGGAGTGCATAACTCAGAACTGCAGTTGTGGCATCTGTTGTGGTTTGAACAACAGGTGTGTGCTAAGGAAGGCAGGAGCAACCCTTGGAATGGAGAATGTAAACCCCCTCCCTCCAAATTATTATAACTTTGAAATTAAGGGGCTCTCAGGCAAAGATATGGGAATAGGAATAACGGTTCTTTATTAGGGGAACTAAAATAAGCAATAAAACCAAAACACATGCAGTATAACAAAAGAGAAAACAAACAAATAAACAACCAAAACCCACTGACAGAGTCAGGATCCAACCTGACACCCTGTGGGTCAGGGGTTGGTGGCAGTGTCATCCCATGCTGGCTGCAGTCCTAGTGGCAGATGTGGCTCTGTTCAAGTGATGCTCCTGTAGAAAGAGTGGAGTTCTTTTGCTGAAGGTCCAGTGGTGAGAGATGGGCCTGATCTTCCTCTGAGAATCCAGTGGAAAATGCTGCCTTGGTGTCCCAACTCCCAGATTTTTATCCAGGTAGGAATACTTGGCTCCTGCCCCTGTCTGGAGCATTTCCCAGTGGGATGATGGAATTCTCTCAGTGACACTCACTGGCCCATGAGCAGGAGATCTCTCCCTGGATGGAGGCTGGGTTGTGGAAGAGAGAAGAAAACTGCCCCAGCAGGTTTATTGACAGTTGGTCATTGACAGACAATTTCACCACCCCCCACACCCCAGTTTCATCAGATGGTGATAGAATACAGAGGTTTGGTTACATTTTGCACTGCAACCCATGACACAACCCAAGCACAGAGCACAGCTCAGGCAGGGCCTTCGGCAGGGTGGGGTGGGAAGGTGGCTGGAGAAGTTGTTCTGCATTGGGGTGGGGCAGTTCAGCACCCTGTGAGGGAAAAGTCTCTTTACATTCACCTCTCTGCTTTTTCCCTTACAACATCCCCATGCAGATCAGCCTGACTGATTATTGTTCTCTTTATGTCTTGGTCAATATCACAGGATCCCAGCATGGGTGGGGTTGGGTGGGATCTCAAAGACCTTTCATGTTCCACCCCCTACCATGGGGCAAGGACAGCTTCCACCATCCCAGGGTGCACAGAACCCCATCCAACCTGGCCTTGGACACTTCCAGGGATCTGGGACAGCTGCAGCTTCTCTGGGCACCCTGTGCCAGGGTCTCACCACCCTCACAGGGAATGATTCCTTCCCAAAATCACATCTAACCCTGCCTTCTCTCCATGTGAAGCCATTCCCCTTTGTCCTGTCCCTCCAGGCCTTTGTCCAAAGTCGCTCTCCAGTTCTCTTGGAACCTCTTTAGGCACTGGAAGGAGCTCTAAGATCTTCCTGGAGCCTTCTTAAGGCTCTTATCCCTTTGCAGAGCTGTATGAGGAGAAGGCTTGAATTCCCCATGAGCCACTCCCTTGGCAAGGCAGGGTTTCACTCTACATACCTCAAAAGCTCAAAGCCAAATTCTCAGTGGAACTGGGGATATTTTCAGATAATTTCTGAAAATGGTCCTTTTACAGCTCCTTGCTTCTTCGAGAAAGCGTGTAAAATTCTAATTTAGCTCAGAGAACCATTGTATGTGTAAATAAAAGACGTATGCTAAAGTTGTAATGCCGTGCATAAACAGAAAAGTTGCTTGTCCAATGCAGAAAAAATTGTGACCATGGAACATTAATAAATGGATTTTGTTAGCAAAAAATTAGTTATTTTGTCTCAAATAAATTACAGAAATTAAATCAGTGAAAAAAAAAACAAAAAACAAACAAAAACAAAACCAAAAAAGAAGATAGATTTGACCAAGGAAAAGTTCCTTTAAAAAAACTCGAGCTACATATAAACCAAAGGTCCTGTTCTCCAAATTTTTGTTTAACCTACAGTTAAAAAAATCACATAGTTAATGATTGAAACTGATAAATAAATAATTCCTGCCATCCCTCACATGGCGCTGCAGGTGCTCTGATTGCATTTCATTTCATGTTGTATTTTATGCAGTCTGACTATGATTTCATTGGTAATTTATACTGCATAAACCTCGACACCTGGGTGGCAGGAGCAGTAAGCTGAGCTTTCTGGGGCTTTGGCATAGGTAAAGCAGGCAGGTTAATCATTGCTTATACCTGGAGCTGTTTGGGTTCTGTTAATATTCATCAGGTGCTCCTGCCCTGTATTTCTGTGGGTGTCTCTTAATCCCACCACGAGAACAACTTAATCCAAAAGCCAGAGCAGCAAGACCATTAAGCAAATTCATGAATACTTTCTTCATACTACTCATCTTTCCTATGTCAACATAACAGGGACATTTTTTCCTTTAATATTAATAACACACTTTTACTTGAAAAAAGGTGGGTTTTCTTTTTAAGAATTCCAGAAGTTAAACAACCAAATAAAAGTCACTGTGGAAAATCAGTTGTATTCTGTGACTTGTGCTTGCTGTGCCCTGGAAAGGACTTCCTGAACTGGTGAGATTCTGGATAAAAAATTGTCTGTGCAGACAGAAATAATTAAACTGGCTTTCTCCAGGCAATTCATGGGAAGTGGAAGACATCAATGGAACTGGAAATACATTCTACTGTTGTTTCAGGAAACAAACCAGAAAGAGGCGATGAAGGACAATAATTTCAATATTAATAAAACCAGAGCCCTTAAATATTTTGTTATCTGAGAAAGAACCAGATAGAAATGTGATGGCATAGAGAGGTGGCTCCTGGTGGAGCCTCCAGGAGGGTCAGAGCCTGTGTGGTCAAGCTCAGAACTGGGAGCCAGAAACAATCAGAATTTAGTAGCAGCAATGTTCTTTTAGCTAGGATAAAGTTCCCAGCCAGACCTCTCAAATCTTAAATATTAGTGGGTTTACCACGTCTTTGATTCCTCTTCAGTTTTGCTCCTGCTCCTGCTTAGTACATGACACTGTGAGATCATAAAGGACTGTGAAATAATAATGACATATTGTAAATTAATGTATGATGTTCAGAGTTATAAAGGAATATTTTTTTCTTGTATACAGACTTTTTATACTCAAATAGTGACTTTTTTCACCTCATTCACTCTCAGTTGTTTTCATGTTCAAGAAGAGAGGTCTTGTTACTGATTGCTGGATTATCTTGCCTTCTGCAAGGATTTAGTTAAAATTCCTGAGTTAGTGAACTCTAAAAACACTTTAAAATTATAACCCTCGTTCAAGTTTCCTTATTTAATTAAACTTTAAACAGTCCCCCAGGACTTCTGTGCCTGTCTCTTCCCTTGGAATGTCTCAATCCATTCCCAGTTGTCATGCTCAGAGTGCTGGGTCTGCACATTCACTGTCAGATGCCAGAGAGGTGGCAAAAGAAACATCAAAAATCCCAAACAAACAACAAATAAAAGGAAGAAGATACTGAATATAGCTTAGGAAAATTCATACATAAATATGTCAAGTTTTTCTTCACAAATCATTGACATTTTAAAATATTTTAGATTGTCTTCTGATATAAAAAATGAGAACGTTTTCAAATGAATAATTTTATTATTAATAACTTTAAACATTTTAAGCTTGAAATAAAGAAAACCAGGTATTTTAACTTTTTTTTCCTTTTCATCTTTCTAGTTCATAATACCTTTTTAAGATTTATACTGTAACAAAGAATTTTAAAAAATGGAATGCAAACGAAAAGAATTAAACAAAACCCAAACCATCTTAACAAATGTATTACAAATATGAAAGTAAAATATTTATGTTTATATAAAGGAAATTTGGGACATTTGTTATTTTTAATTTGCATGTCAAAAAGAGATTAAAAAAAAGTATAGTTCATCTAGAAAGAACAACTTTCACTGATAGTCAAGTTGTATATGTGAATGTTAGTAAACATTATTTTTCCAAAATAAATCATCTCATTTTCTGAAAATCATGCAAAGAGCTTTTGTTCTGAGCACTCTAATTTTGTCTACTATTGCTAAGATGAAACATACTTTGATTTTATAGAAATTATTTGCAAATTGTTTAATTCTTATAGTATATAAGATAATTAGAAAAAAAATGGGGGGTTATTAGTTCCACACTGGAATTTCTAAATATCTGGAAAAGCAGCTGTTATAACCATTAATATAGTTTTTATTTGTAAATATTCATTGCTAAATTAGTATTGAAATAATCTGAGGATGTCCCAAATGATCAGAAGATACCTGGAAAAAAAACCCTTGTCAATGTTTTAACAGAGTGCACATGAATTTATGTAATTCTATTCCTTAGCCTTTGATTCCAGGCTCAATCTTTTTCTCTAATGACACCAAAACGAGGGTTGGACCAGTGTAATCCCCATCCCTCTGTAGCAATGTTAATGTGAATAAATTCGTGAGGGCTCAGCACTGCACTGAGATCCAACAGCCAGACACGTTTAGATATCTACTCTGACAAAGGCAAATATGGTTGATTTTATTTATCACTGAAGGCATTTGAAATAATAAAATGCACAAATAAGAATGTCTTAACTATTTAATCATTAAGAAATCCAGAAGCAACTTGTTTCCCTACAACTATGAGAATTCCTATAAATCCAGTAAATTCCAAGAGACAGGTGTGGGACCAGAGACCTAAATGAACCCATGTTCAGTGAGGAGTTGAGGTGATCCCTTGGCTTTATTTGTTTTTTCTTCTTAAGGATAGGTAGGATTAAAAGTGTGTGAGAGAGAATTTGGTATTAAATGTTTATTATTTCTTATCTATGTTACAGCCTCACTGACTGTGAGTGCTTCTACATACTAAGTTAACAGAGTAGAAATGGTGTCTTGAGTTCTGTTTTTAAGGGTTTTTTTAAGCTTAAACTACTCAATTATGAGATGCTAACTAATTTAATTTTATTTATAACTTAATAACTAACTTCCCATGTTCTGCACTGTGGATTTTTTCAAGTAATTACACAAAATCACCTAAACTTGTGAAGAAAGATGAGAAGAAAGAACAGAAGTAATTCATGTAATCTAATCACTCCATTTCACTACATATATATTACTATATTCCAAAACTTTAAATTCTAAAACTTTAAATTCTTTCACCCCATGATATAACACACTTCTATTCAACTACACACTCACATTCTTAGTGCTATCACTCAGTTTTGGAAGCCTTTTCTATGGCCTCAGGTCAAATGCAGTGTATTTTTGAGAACCAGTCCCCGTCAGCACAGAAAGCCTGAAATCCTCTGTGTCTAGGGTTCCAACAAGGGGTTGTGTTCAGTTTTTCAAACTAAAAACACCCAAACCAAAACCAAACCAAGCCAAACCAAACAAACAAACAAATTTTAAAACCCAAAAAATTAAAAACAAACAAACAAACAAAAAAAAAAAACCCAAACAACAAATTACCAGTTCTTTTAGTCTTTTAGTCTTTTGCCCTCATTTTCCTTTGTTGCTACTGGAACATAAGCTTAACTGGGTTTTTTTTGTGTGTCCCTTCATCAAGTCTTGGCAGCTTATCTGCAGCTCCAAGGCAGGATACAGGTTAGCAGGGTATTAGCTCTGTGTCGTCTTCACTTGAGACCAAAAAAAAGCATTCAGTCAGCTCATGAAAGATATAGTAGACCTGGCAGTTTATTATAAATCCTGTGCACTCATCAGTGGTTCCAGCCAGCAGGTACACCCCTGCAGCTCAATTCAGGGATGCACAGAGGATAATGCTCCCCTTAGATCCAACCCTGTTCTTTGCTAATCTCCTGTCAGCCAAATTCTCCTTGCTCTTCTCCATTTCACACCGTGTTTCATTTTGGAAATCCTTAATTAGCCACCGAGGCAGGTTAAAAAAAAAAAAGTGACACAACTGATGAGTCATCATTTCAGCTAACAATCGCCAAAGTTTTTGGGTATTGTTTTTAAGCCCCAAACTCAAGATGTGTCTGGCACTGCAGCTCACTTTCTGGGGCTTTGAAATGCAAATCTGTAAGTCCAGTAGACTGAAACTCAATCTGAATTACTCAGAAGTGTCAGAACAACAAAGGCTATCAAAGTGCAGTGCCCTATTTAAAAAAAACCCTTGTGAAGAGATCATGGTGGAGAAAACGTGGAGTTTGTCATCTGAAAGTCTTTAAAAAGTTGTCTGCCTAATCATCACAGCTGCCAGACTTCTCTGAGCAAGGTTTAGATAACACAGATATAAAAGTTCATCTAGTTCTCCAAAGACCCTCTTAATGGTTTTATATAAAATGTGATTTAAGAGTGATGAGTCAAATGGTGAAGGGCATGACAAGTTCAGGGCCAAGTCCTCACACCGATCTTTATTCAGCCATGATTTCTGCAACTCACATTGTGCCTCAGTGGTGCACATGAACAGTCCTTAGTCCCAGTTTCCACTTCTGTAAGGAGAGATGAGGAAATATATGAGAATTCCCTTGTCTGGGTGCTTCCCTGACGGACAGCTTCCTCCCATGCAATAATTAGCAGGCGTTAATTCACCATAACTATTTGTTCCTGTAAAATTTTGGAGAAGCAGTGGGTCTTCAAAGCCCACACCAGAAGTATCCCACGCAGTCATTAACTGTATGATTCACCAGATTTAAATGCTGTACAAAAATATCCATGTGGACACTCATTTCCAGATATGTGACATCTGATTTCCTCCTTTTCCAGAGCATGAATTTAAATATGCCCATGAAATCCCCTCATTTGCCATGTGGTTGCCTTGTTCCCTCACAGATATGGGGTTACCTCCTGTTTTCCCAGCTGCTCCTGCTCATTTCTCTTCTCCAGCTCTCACACTCAGCACAGTGGCCTAAACCCTCCTGCAAGCTGTCAGCTACCTCATTCTACAAATAAAACACCTCACAGGAGAGACCCTTTTCCTTAGGTGAAGAGAACAAAAAGGTAGAAAAGATGCACTGGGAACTGCTTTAAATTTACTCAGCATTATGCCAGTAAATTTACAAAGCAAAATAACCAGGACTGTGCTAGGAAGGCTTTCAGAGCAGATATCAAGGTTCATCTCAAGGAGAGTGCTTTGCAACATGACTGGAAATGTGTATTGGCTTCCTAACACACTGAATACTTCTGAAGAGTTGGGATGTTCAATGTGGTACAAGAGGCATTCGAGGATGCTTGGCAGAGTACTGGATGACAGCCAGAACCTACCTGTCCATCCTCCTGCTCCACCTGGGCACAGAGTGATGTGCCTTGCAAACAGAGCCCGTCTGTATTTCCATGTGGATTCATTCCAGAGAATAGGGGCAGCCACAAGACCTACAGCAGCTCCTTGCAGAGCTGAGTTGATGTTCCCACCCAAAAGAAGGCTTTTCTACCTTGCAACCCATAGGTCAGTGAAGGCTGCTGAGTTTCTCACCTAATTTTACCCATTTGGGATCTCTAAACGTGGGACTTTCCTACTAACACAGCCAGGAGCTCATTTTCAGATGAAAAGACCAACTCCCTGCTTTATGTGAGATGAAGCCTTAGGCCAGCATTTCGCTGCTACAAAACACAGATGAGCTCAGCAAAGGTCTTTTAAGCAAACAGACCTTCTTAGACTTATTTTCAGCCACCAGTGGAGAGTTTGTGCCATCATTCTTTCTCACCAGTCAACGCCTGTGAGCTCAGCCATTTTTGTCTCCCCATAAGTTACTTCAGATCAGCACTGTCAAAAATATAAATAACATCTTTATTTCAACCTATTGCCATCCCTCCAATGGGTAACAGAGCTGGAGCATCCTGCTGGAACAGCAGACAGAAATTCATCCCCTTGTTTGAGCCTGAACACCTGTGCACCATCTCACTTGCATGAGATGGTTATTTGGCAATTTATAAACAGAGCTGTGAGACTAATGCTCTATGGCTACCTGTTTACCCCCAGCTTCTGTTTGGCATCTCCCATCTATTTAAAGGGAAAAAAAACCCAAAAAAACCCAAACACAAACACCAACAAAACAAAACAAATTATAGGAATAATGAAAGACTGTTCCATGAGATACCTGCCCAGAACAGAGCGATTAATTCAAATTAGCATAGGGACTTTAGTAGGCCATGGGGACACAATGATTTATGTGAAATATACTTCATGCTACAATAATAAAGGAGACTTACACACTTCCATATATTACAGCAATTAGAGAGGAAAAAAAAAAAAAAAAAGAAAAAGGGCGTGCAATATATCCATGGAGGTTAAGCTAAAGATACATTTACATCAATCCTTAGTGCACATGGTTTCAACCCAAAATTCACCCTCAGCACTTCCTAAATCTTCCCAGTGCCCACACCTGCCACACCAAGTCCCAGTGCCCATCCCTGCAGACAGAGACCAGTCTCCCCTTTCTCCAGCAGGTTTCACGTGGCTCTGTAACACCTTCTCAAAAGGAATGAAAACAAGTGTGGGGAAAGTGCAAACAAACAGAAGCTGCCACATACATGTTCTGGAAGAGAGTATTCCTGTGTGGGAAGTGCTACTGTGTGAAAAAGGACTTTTATATCTGTGTGAGTGTAACGCCCTGGGATCATGCCAGCAGTGCCAAAGATGGAGATTTTCACAGCCCTGGTTAATCTGACTATGGAAACCAAAGTTAGATTTTAATATATATCAACACTGCTCATTGCTCACAGTGGAGGTTGTACTTGCTCAGAAGGAGACCTTCATATGTCACACAGAGGTACTGTGACCTAAGGTCTAAACCTGCTACATGTCCACAAGATGAACGCATATTCCATGAAAACTTTTTCCTGCCTTGTATCTCAGAAAAGAAATGTAAATCAGAAAAACTCTGATTTGAAATACCATGTGCAATTTGGTTTTTTAAATGCATTTTTAATGAATGAGAAAATGACCTGACTAAATCCTAGAAATTTATATTAATAAGGATAAGTCAGTAAATAAAAGCATCCAAATACAATATTGTCCCCTATGGCCAGAGACAATACCTTGTATTTGCCTTAGCACAATGCAGTCAGTGAACTGATAAATAAATAACAGCCAGAACCAAGACTACTGTCATCGTGATGTGCCAAAGAAAACACACACTACATTTACCAGGCACAAAGGCAAAAACAATACCTGGCATTATATGGTTTGCAAAATAAAATTTAACTATCCTCTGAAGTAATTAGCAATTACATGAAGCTTGTAAACAGAGAAAAAGGGACATCTCCTGTTCTGCATCTCAGACTGTCAGCCACGGATCAGGAGTGAGAACCTGCCTGACAGTGACAAGGCACAGCAGAAAGCGTGGCACGGCTCGGCTGGCAGGATTCCATCAAACCACAGCTCCTTCAGAAGGGCAAATTAGCTGTTCTTGTTCCTCTTCCTGCCCCTCCTAAAATATGTTGTCTGTGTCCAAATAGAGACATGGGGACACAAGACAGCTGGGCTGTCAGGGATGCTGCTAACCCAGATCTGTCAAGGTGAACATGTGAGAGACTTCAGTTTTCCATAGGCTGGGTGGAGGAGGAGAAGTCTGTGCTGTCCGTGCTAAGATGATGCTGCCAGGCAGTCAGGAAGCTTTGGGCAACTCTCACCAGTGCCTGAATACACAACTGACTCAACTTTTTGTGCCGTGTGAGGATGCTGGCCACAGGCAGCCACATGGAGGGGCTGCTGGTAAGGCAAGACTTGGGACAAAAACCATGGCTGGCTTTGCAGAGCCAGGATTGTCCCTGTCAGAACCCAGAATGCAGAAAATATTTCTCTGCATGTTTTGAAGGGTCCAAATCCACTGACAAATACTACTTTTAACCTTCGTCCATGGAAAGGGCTTCCTAGGCTTTGGGATGAAACAGAATTTTCAAGACTGTAAATTAGATAGTATCATAATATATAATTTATCATAGGGTGAGAAATTTAGATTTTTGGGTTTGTTAGTATGGTAAGTAAATGAAGACAAGATGGAGGATCCTTGTTGTATTTAGGCTTCTTTCTCCTTCTCCATCTCCTCCATATTCTGCAGTGTTGGGGACACAGGATCATTGGGCACAATTTGCCACAGTGTCACTTGAATAAATATTTAGTTATTGGTAGAAAAATAGGAATAATGTAAATTCTTGGTGATAATTGGGTTAATTATCTTTAAGAGAACCCTGATTCTGTGTGTTTAAAGCTTTTTGGTGCCTTTTCTCCCTCATGCCAGACCGGTGTAAAGCCTGGTGTGCAGAAATTGCTGATCAGAAAATAATAAACAACCTGGAGAGCGAGAACAACAAAGAGTCCAGTTGGCTTTCTTTTTAACAAGGACTTCTTAAAAGGCCTCCCCTACCAGGGGAGAGACATGTGGGAGTGGAAGAACTCCAACAGTCCCATACCCTGCAGGTTTTCTTTAGGTGGGACTCAGATACCCACACCACCACTGTGATGTGAGGATTAGAATCTCTGACCAGAAAAGTTTGCAAATCCAGGAACATTTGCTCTGTTTTTAATTTTACTGTAGCAGAAAATCTTTTAAGGCTCTGTTATACAGGTGTTGGTACCCTTTGAGGTGAAATGTTAAAATCCTGTCTGTTCCATTTAAGAGACTGGTGGCACTTTGGTTACAAACTGCAGTTCACCACAACCTTCCTGGCTTCTCCCAGAAATAAACTTTAAATTTTAACATTGTTTTCTAAAGGTTCTCATTGAAGTTCAAGTTTTGCACATTTTTATGCTATTCATACACAGACAGAATCACCACTGTAGAATAGAGAAAAAAATTGTTGAAATACGACTTAGAGAGCAACCTATGAAGAAAAGGCTACACTGGTAAGTGATGCCCTGACACGAGCTCAGAAGACACCTTTTCCAGAGGAATCTGGTCAATATTAGGATGAGTTAAGAGAATAGTCAGAGAAAGCAAAAGGTGTTTTCAAAATGGATGGGCCATTAGCAGCAGATAATTGAATACCTGTGGTTAAGAAGTGCCATTGAGTTCAATAGGAGCTGCACATACATCTGAAGCCAACACAGCCTTTTGACAGACATTGGATAGGATGATGGGGAAGCAGAACATTTCTGTACAACAGGGGAAAAAAAGCTTTAGGTTACAATAAAAATTGGGAGGAAAAAGCAAGCAAACAAACAAACCACAAACTGAAGCTAAAATATTTTTAGCATTGCCAAAGTTTTTCCAAAATAAAAAGCTCACTTGGAAATTTGTGATTCACTCTCTGGTGCTGCTTTGTTAGTAGAGTCTCCTGTCCTTCAGGTCTGGTCTGGGAAAAAACAAAGTACTGGAATGTCTCACCAGCTGTAGTCCTTCACCTTCTACCATTTATGATGAGGAAAAGTTGTATGTATTTATATATATATATATATATATATATGTGCACTCATAGAGAGTTTGGATTCAAAATCACTGTTCCTTGGGTCACTGAATTTTGTTCCTGTCCAAAGAATAAGAAAACTGCTCCTACATCAAGATATTCCTGGTTGGTCAATAACTTTGACAGCCTCCAGACCAATAAGTGATGTCTGTCAAGGGTTTTATACAATGCAATAATCTCCCACAGGGAAATGACAGAATTCTTATGACAACCTAAACAAAGGGGTTTTTTGGAACACACACCTCTGGCACACAGTGGCAGACACAGGAGGATCATGTTCCAGCTGTTTGCAAGTCCAGCAAGTGCTATATCCCCTCTTTTGCTGCCTTGACATCGTCTTCTGGCCAGTGAGCATCCTCCAGATCCAGTCTCCATGGGATCTGAAGGCAGTAATTATCCACCCAGCTGCAATGAGGCAGCACAGTGATGCATCACAGGCACCACAGGACTTAGATGAACTTCTCATTGACTTATAGGAAAGCAGTCAGTCTGGTGAGGACTTGTTTGTGCTTGTAGGATAAAGTCAAAAAGAAGATTTCACAGACTTCCTTCATGCTGTGAGCCTTGACTTCCCTGATGAGGAGGTCACAGAGCTGACCTGAGAGCCATTTGGCTCTCTCTCTTTGACCTCACACCATATCTGTTACCTCTTTTATATTGCTAAATACACATCTTCTCATCCTAATTCTTTTTCTTTGGCTTCAGCTGCCATATTGTTTGTTAATCTCCCTGCTTAACTGAAAAAAGGCATTCCAAATATTCCTGTTGCTTTTGCTTTGGCATTAATTATGCCCTGTTTTCATCTTTCATTTGGATTCTGGCTGTTCGTTTGCAAAGATGATTTGCTGGGAGTGCAGGCAGCATTGTTTGTCAGCAGCTGCTCTCCAAAATTGCCTCCTGAAGAAGTTCCTATGCCAGACAAAAAGTCTGCAAAGTTCAAAGGGGCTGCACAGAACTTCCATGACTTTTTCAAAATTAAAAGTTTAATATTTGTATTAAGCATTTGAAATAAGAGGTGATTTTATTCAGCCTCAATATTATTTTCCTGTACATTTTGACGGTCTGCAAAGGTATTTCTTTGCTGCTTCCCAATATTTCTCCTGTATTTCTATAAATCTGTTGATTACAGTTGTAAAATACAGATTAGCTCTCAATTTTCTTGAAGACAGTGTTAGGGTTTAACCTATAACACTCTTCCCAATACTTTTGAAAAAGACAGAAGTGAGGATTTCAGAGACATAAAGCATACTAGTGTCTGTGTTATGTGATACTTCACAGACATTTTTCCCCCCCAAAAAATGATTAATTTAATCAAACCTTGGATTTAGAATCTCCAGTCACTGACAAATGGATGTTCCCCTGATATAAAATGATATTATTCCACTGACATCAATATAGGAAAAACAAAAGGCTCTCTGTCTCCTAGTTTTGGTTGTACTTGACCCATTTTGTTTTAAATAACTACTTTTGAGAGCTAAAATAATCATAGATTCACTCTGATTTTCAGTTATTTTTTCTGATGCATCAGAAACTTGACTTTTTTTACCAATCCCAAAGGTTATGCATGTGGGCCAGAGGAAGGGGAGTCTCCATGGAACAAGCTACCCCAGTAATCTTAAACATAAATATCTTGAAGCAATTCCAGAACAATATATTAGTCTCCCAAAGGTGGTTTACAGTCATAGTTTTGTTTACAGATTATTCCTTTGTAATAGCAAAATTTTTTTCTGGTACTGAAAATGGAAGATGTTATATTTATCACTTGAGAGATGCTGAATATAAAATTACAACCTGCATTATTCAGCTTTGTGTGAGGTCTACCAGCACCAAAAATTCACTTTAGCCTGAAAAATATCTGTGGAAGGCTCCATTTGTATCAGGAATTAAATAGAGAATGAGGAACACGACCATTTGAAAATAATTTGTGTCTCTCCCCCAGCCTCTACTTAGTCTTAGTCTTTTCCTAAGAAATAATTAGCTATTGTGAAAAATGCTCACAGAAGTTCTGCACACTGAAAGGAAGAGAAAAAAGAAAAATCACAGATTTTTATCCTCACAGCTGACAAGGAAGAAATTAGTGTGAGCCAGTATGTATTGCAGATTTGGAAATACCTTGTGCAAGGGTAATGATGCCAGTGATGCTGCTGATCCTTTTGGGAGCTCTGACCTTTGCAAAGAGCAGCAGCACCCACAAACACTAATTTAGAAAGACAGAAGAGGGATTCACAGAGTCCATAAACACCTGGAACCAGTTGTTTAGAAAGTAGCCCATAAATATGAAAACTCAGCTCACGGAGCCCTGGCAGCTTTCTGGCAGGCAATGTCACCAGGAGCTGTGCCCTTCCACTACAGAGCATACATATATATTTTTTATATATATTTATATACTTTTTTTTTTTTTTCCCCAGTCCATCAGAATTTGTGCCTGTGCTCTTCGAATCCATCAGCCAGCTCTGAAGGCATAACAATAGCTGGTCAAGGACAGAGCACACAATGTCTTTTCACAAGGGGCAAAGGCAATCAAGAGATTTCACACATATTTGTGCTGCCTGAGAAACATCCTTAATGTGTGGGGACACAGACAAGGGTAAGAGCAAGAAAGATAAATTATCTTGCTCCTGGCTACAGTCAGCCTGTGGATAGAAGCAGATTGACACAGTTGAGTACAAGCACCACGAGCCAGAGACTGTAAATACCTGTTAGAGTGCAAGCTGAGCTGAGCAAGGAAAAATATCTGTCTCCTTCCTCCTAACCCTTCTGCTCATCTTTATCTGTCTCTCCTGGTAATTTTATCATCCTTCTCGGAGAGCAGAGAGGGGATGGAAAGGGTAAGTGGCATTTCTAACCCCAACACTGGATATTAAGGGTGAGGTATTTAAATCTGCAAGATAGATTTAAAAGTCATCAGCCTTCTGAGACAAGCCCTTAGATTAGCAGCTCTAAAAACTCTTTGGGAATTACAGCTAAAGCAACCCATACAAAGCCTCCCAGTAATCCCATTTTTGCACATTTACAAAAATGGATTGAGGAGGCTGAGAAACATTCAGCCCTCAGAAACCCTGTAGCTTAAGTGGCTACTGCTGCAGACTTTGGCTAATTACACTGCCAGGTGTGGACCCTTCAGAAAGAATTGGGCCTGAAAAGAAAAACATGAGAAAATTATGAAAATTTCTTTGAAATATTCCTATTTGCCCTCCCTCTAAGTCCTTCTGTTTCTGCATATGTTGTGAAACTGCTTCTGCTTGGTGATGGCTGAGGTTTGTACAGAGAATGCAACACACTGGGACAACATCTCACTTGCTGGATTCATGTCTGGCATTGCACCATCACTCCTGAGCAGATTGAGATAGCAGGGATTGACCAGATACAGCCAAGAAAATAAGGGACAGCCTCTAGTTTTCCTGGTGTCCTTATCACTCGAGTGGCATAAGCCTGTATTTTGGACCTGCCCTAGGATGAAGCTCACCTTGCTGTTTTCACAGGATGGTCCCAGCTGATCACCCTTTCATGGAGCACAGAGAGCTTTGGGATTGCCTCATGGAAACCCAGAGCTAACAAAAGGTCACTAAGAAACAGTGCTGCTGTTCCCAGGACCTGGCTTTCCTCATCATTCAAACTGCAGAATGGGATTCTCTTTCATCACATTCCAAAGTGTGTGTGCAGTTTTCCCTTCATGGAAATGAGGTCAAGCAGCAGAGAGCAGCTGAGCATCCAAACCCTGTCCTGTCATTTACAGGGCACAGGTAAATTAACAGGCAACCTGGAAATGTTTCCATTAATTTAGAGGTTAACTAGAGATATGATCAGCTATGGCTGTACCTCACCTAACCTGGGGCTGCATCTGGGAACATCCCAGAGAATCATTCAACAGAGCCAGTGCTCCACAAGCAGATGTGGGTCACAGCTCTCTGCAAACATGTGTAATGGACAGGAAAAGAGGGAGCCTTGCTGGTCACTTTGTCTGCTGACATTCCTGCACTGGAAAAGATGTGGGAGAGCTCTTTGTGCTGAGGAACTGATATCCTGAAATCCACCAGCAGCACGGTGATCATCTAGACACACGGCCATATGGCAGGTTAGGAAAAGCTCCCAGGAGAGGAGTTTCCACCTTCAGAATGCTCCTGCTAACCACTGTCCTCCAGACTGCAACAGGCAAGATACAGAGCACCCCATCAGACTCACAGAGAGGTTAATAAAAGAACTAACATGTTCTGTATGTGGGAAATTCAGTGCAATATTGAAATATGAATAAAATAGAATACATTGGAATAATGTTATCGATGTATCTTGAAATGCAGCAGTAAAACTGTTTGATAGTCTCCAATTGAATATTCTTGTTTTCTTTCACTTCAATGTCTGAATTTTGTTTTCTTGCTTTGATTTGGAACTCATTTCAAGTACAAAGAATTTACCACAAAACAGGAAAAAGAAAAGTTACTCATTGGTCAAAGGCAAATGCTTTGCATTTAACATGGAAACACAGCTCCCCACAACAGTGTGAAACCCTGATCAAAGGAGAAATTTCTTTTTTTTTTTTTTTTTTAATCAAATATTAGTGATTACTGTAAGAATCACTGCAAACACTAGCTCCATGAGCTCTGGAGGAGCCCATTGAGCTCAGGATCTAAGCAGCCATGGTAATAACCCTAAATTAGACTGGAGTTTACTGAATATTAAGATTGCTGAATATTAAACAAGAGACTTGTAAATTCCAACACAGCTGATCGTCCTCTAGACAAGCCAGTGAATAAAATCCTCCCTGAAGTGCTCAAATTCATGTACTGTTGAATCACATTTTTCATCTCTGATTGAAAAGCAGAATGACTCTGTGTTTTCTTAGTTTTTATCTCCATGGAGAGCTAAAGACAGCTACTGTCATCTTGTATGCCAGGTCTGTCACTCTTGGGACATCTTGCAGTGGGAGCCTAAGAGTATTCAATTTTAAAGTTGAGTCTTCTCAAATGCAAGATACAAGCTGTGAAAAAAAAAAAAAAAAAAAAACAAAAACTTACCAAAAGAGGAAATAAGAAATTAATTGCTCAAGTTACAATCAGAGGAAAAGGCACTCTACTCTGCTGTTTAATTTTCAGAGAGAAGGAAAACAGAAGAAAAGTCACAACCAAATGCAGCATTTCATCATTAAAACCACAATTAAATCAAAGCATCAGAAATAATGTCTGCTTGCTGTAATTAAAGCTCAAGGCACAGGAGTGAGTGCCATCAAGGCAGCTCTCATTGCCTGCTAGAACCCAAATGTTTGCTTAGGTACCAGGTTGAGAGCTGCTTGAGAAATGCTGACAGACATATTCAGTTGATACATTAGTGGACTAAGTGTAAAAGCAACAAAAACCTTTCACTTGTGAAAACAGATAAGTTAATGACATTTTTCGGTTATATATATACACACATTTTTCATTATTACAGTGAAGAGTGGCCTGGAGTTGAGGCCAATAAATAAGATAAAAGGGAAGCTGTGTTGTACCTGAAACTGTCATTCCACCCTTCCTCTTCTTGTGTTGGTCTCTCTGAGAGCACAAACATTCACCTTAAGGCTTTGAGTGAACAATTGCATCTACCTGGGTCTAACTGCCCAACAACAGAAGCCCTCAGGAATTTCCCCAGCCCAGCTGGAGAAGGTTCTTCAGACATTTTTGTTTGGGTTGTCCCAAAATACCTGCATATTACCCAAACCCGACACAGAACAAGCTTGGTGGTACTGAGAGAGCCCATAAAGCAAAAGTATTGGACCAGTGAGAACTTAAATTTTTGTGCTGGAGGAAGTGTGTCAAAACCGATGCCCTTTCTATTAAAAATTAATTGTCTCAAGCGGTAGATGACATTAAAACTTAAATTTGCAGCTCACCCTTTTAAGGTACTGAACTGTATGGCTTTAATCCCCAGAGGCATTAGTGCAGGTGCTTAAAGTTTGTACTTGTGTAGTCTTATTGATGTAAGCACTTGGTTAAAAGGGGCCAGATTACAAAGCTTCTTTGAGGATCTAGCCCTGAGCAGTGAAAAGAAACAGTTCAGGCCAGAGACATCAGAGTGGGCTAGAGCCCACGTGTTATTTGCATTTGGAATGAAAGCATTTTAAGAATTTAATCACTTTTGAAAAGCATTGTGCAGAGACGATCCCCAGTCATTTTGAGGAACTAAGTCCTCTTAAATTCTAATTCTTACCCTTCTGCTTATTCACAAAGTAGCTTTAAGGAATATCTCGCCATGCCTCAGCTTTTCCATCCCTACAATACGTACCTCGAAGGGCCATTGTGCCTGTCATTAAATAATGCTAGTAAAGCACTCTGAATATCTGCACTGGTATATATATTCCATGAGAAATTATTACTGTAGCATTAGTATCACATGAAGTTTGATATAAATCCATGAACTATACCATTGGTTACAATTCTTTAAATACTATCTCCAGCATAAAGATATTAAGTGAAAGAAATAGTTGACTACTTTAGAACATGGTTCTCTAAAACCTTTATTCTTACAGCTATATTATATTCAAATGTCAGAATATATCCAAGACCCTATTTTTATTTTAAGCTTGGCTGATTTATTGATGGCTGTGCTTAATTTTTAAAACATTTTCTCCTTTAGAAATTAGTCTTCTGTCAACCTCTGTAATGTACACAATTTGGAGTCACAGCATTCATCTTAAGCAGCTTAGCATTAATGTTTAATTCTGCAGTCCTTACCCTGGCTGTGCAGAACAGTTTGATAGTTTGTGTCTTTTGCAATCAGTAGTTAACATAGATTGCTGTATTCTCCACTGTACTGATGGTAAGTTGTTGTTCTCTCACACTCTATTTTTCCTGGGTTTTCTCCCTTAATTTCTACCTGTTTTAAGATGTTTGATTTTTCATTAATAGGTAATTTTGAAAGCCAGCAACTGAAACACTGAAGGGCACAGGATCTCTGGCCCCTCTTTGAATGCTGGAGCTCTTGAAATGTTTTTGAATCAGATGGTCTGGGCACCTGTGGGCACAAGTTGCTTATTTGCTTCTGTGGGTCATGGAATGGTTTTAGTTAGGAGGGACCTTAAAACCAGTTCCAATTCCCTGCCATGGGCAGGGACACCTTGCACTAGACCAGGTTGCTCCAAACCCCATCCAATCTGGCCTTGGTCTGTCCCTTGGTCACCAAAGGCATTAGCCACACCAGCCTTTAGTGTTGTTATTAGCTCCTGTCCCACGGAGCAGATCATCACACAAGGAGTGTTCTTGTTTCAACGAGCAGAAACAAGGCATTAAGCCTCTCTCACACTCCATGTAGGACAGAATAAACCACAGGATATCTTCTGCACTGATACAGAGTCCCCAGGGGAATTTAGACTGGCTGAAGTGCACTGTTTTTCTTCATTTTTCATATTTCTGCCTACGAGTGTTCATGTTAAACACCTACACTTCTTATACACCCTGGGGTTTGCTATCTGTTGGAATCCACACTCAAGCACCACACTTTTCACACAAGAGATTTAAGGCTGCTACTCTTAACTAGGTGGAGATTGGGTAGGTAAGTGTATGCTTAACATTAGTCCATGCTTATCTTCTATTAAACCTAACAGGACTTAGTACTTGTTTAATGTTAATTATACCCTTATGTGGTTTATTACTGGGGCCTGAATTACTTATTTGATTACAATTAGGCCTGTGATTGCATGTTCAGTGAGCAAAACATTCAGCAATGGGCCTGAGGGCTTGTCTACTCCCCACCTGCCCTCCTTTGGAGTTACAGAAGTCACTCCAGTGACTCCAGTGGCAGGGCTGAGAGGTTACTCTTGGCCTCGTGGGAATGATGGATTAAAAAATTAAAAAAACCTTACTCCTTTTCTCAGTGCCTTGTGGCAGTGAACAGATAGAGCTGTCTCAATGAGAGGGTGAGCAAACCATCCCCAAAACATGAACCTTTTACATATTTGGTACGTGAATATATACAAGTATTACTCCCATCCAGAGTATCTGTAAACAAGATGAGCTCTTCTAACCTCAGTCAAAACTGTCAAACTGAAAACCAGAGAACAAATGCTCTGGGGATAAGGAAGAGGTAGAGCAACCTTTAGCAGAGGCACAAAATCTCACACCTTCCGCTGTGAAAGGCAAAAACTCAAGGGAAGAAACTCCCATCCGGCAAAACACTAACATGGTTAGAGCTCAGTGTGACTGTAGCAATTGAACGGTGCCCTTGCAGAGTCAAAAACCCACCGTCAGCTGGAAACAATATTAATTACAGTGGTACAAAATGACATGTTTAAAATTCATTTTGTCCAGCGTAATGTTTACAAAGTTTTTAAAATAGTTAATTTCCTCATGCAAAGTGTCTTCTCTAGTCAAACGCATGAAGAAAAAAACTGATATCCTCATCAGAATGGTCTTGTGGTTAAGGTAACAGATTGGGAGTCATTCCTGAGGTCTGTGTCCTTTTTTTGTGTCTTATCTTTGAGAGACAGATTGTGAACCAGTTACTCTCATTGATGAGCAGCACTTGCACTAGTTGCCCCATACAAAATAATGATACAGCTCATGCAGGCACTCATCCATCACTGCAAAAAAGACATTCTCAGTGTAACCTTTAGGTTGAAAGAGATGTTCAGGGAAGTCACTATCTCGTCCTGCATTTAGCACAAAGGTCTCCCTGCAGCTGGCATGTCAAAGGGTCTGCAATATAAGTAAAGACAGCCTCAACAGTAGCCAGAAAATATATTTTTAGAATATTTAAGTAAAGGCTATTACAGGCAAAATATTAAAACATTTTCCACTGTAAAAAACATTGTCATCCACATCCCTACATCTCAATGGTCTTAGAGGTCTTTTCCAACCTAAACTGTTCTATGATTTTGTTTGAGACCTCAAGGACAAATTTGAGGCTAAAGTATAAAAGAAAAAGAATAGTTAAGTACTGATTCATATACAAAAGCCTAGTTCTCTTTTTTTTTTTTTTTTTTTTTTTTTTGCATAAATGGCAATCATTCAAGCTATCAGTCATCTGGAGAGGAAGAATCAGCAGGCAATCTAATTCAAGGAATTAGATTGTAATGCCTGATGTAGATCTACCAGTTAATTTAAATAATGAGTCACCTGGTAGGCAATCAAATCTAGGTCAGGACATTTAGCAGGCTGAAAATAATGAGTCTAACAGCAACAGAGCTAACAAAACAATCCAGATAATAATGACAGCACAGAATGACAGTCCTAAAGTAATCAGACAGTGTGCACAAACTGTAAATAGACAGAGTAAAGAGAATGAACTTGTGTAGGGAGGCAAAACATATTCTCCAATGAAACTATTATAGAAGAATTATGTTTGGTTAAAAGGAAGCATAGTGACAATCACAGTGAGGACATGCAATATTTATGTGCTCTGACTGCATCTACGATATTAGTGAAAGCCTTCTTTCCCAGCTTCTGTGTTTGTTTTGCTTTGTATGGAAAACAAACACTGTAAAATTTGATTGTTGTTGGATTTAGGAAGTGAGGCAGAACATCCCCCCCCGCCACCCTATTTTTTTACTGTCTTTTTCTTGACTTTTCCTTGAAATAATTTTTGATCTTGATTTTAGAAATTGCTTCTTAATTCAAGAAAATAAAACCAGGGGAGAAAGAAAGTAAATGCTCAAAAGCAGCTCCCCCTACAGTCCCCTCTGCCTCGGTGTCCACCTGGATCAGGATATTGGAGACAAAGCAGGGACAGGGAATTTCATACCAGCATCTTCCACAAACCACTCACTTAACAGATCTCATGGAGCCCTGCACCTTGTGCTGCCTGAGCAGCCCAGGGGCTGCCACCACACACAGGCACTTCTGCTCCTGAAAAGCACGAACAGGAGATTTGTTGGAGTGGCAGACACTAGATGTCAGCAGCCCTCCTTGCTCTCCAAAGGGTGCTGCCTGTTCAAGAAGAGTTTGTAGCTTATCCATCTGCTCCTCTCTGGATGCACAGTTCCCAAATTATGGGACTTTTATCTTCACAGTGTCCTGTCTGCGTCCAGCTGCCACAAAGAGTTTTCTTGTGTTTGATTTCAGCCTTGTTCATTCACACAAGCAGAGGGTAACTGTTCTGTTGGTGTGTCAGGGAGTCGGGGTCTGAAAATTCTCTTTTGTACAACCCACAGTGCAAGGGCACATCACTGACTCTGCCAGTGAGGTCACACCCTCTTTCCCCAGTGCCCTGCACCAGAAATTGAAGAATTACAGAACCATTGAAATTGGAAAAGTCCTTTAAATGCCCTCTAAGATCATCAAGTCCCCCTTGACCCAGCACTGCCAAGCCTACCTTTAACCCATATACTCAAGTGCCTCTTTTAAATCCCTCCAGGAATGATGATTCTTCAAGCACTGCTCTGGGCAGCCTGTTCCAAAGACTGACCATTGTTTTAGTTTGGAGGGGGGGTTGTGGCTATTTTGAGTTCTTTTTGTATGAAGATCAGCTCTGTGTTACCAATGACACCACCAAGTTTTTCAGACAAAATGTGGAATGCCAACAGATTTACCTATTGAGATGAATTTTATAATCCATTTCCCAGATGATGCTCCAGGCAACTGGCGCTCTGCTGGCTTGTCACTAATGCTGGGCTCTTGGGTTTATTCAGCTTAAACTAATCGGGGAGCATATAGGAGATGACTATCAAATAAATATCCTTCAACTTCAGCATCTCATTATGCCTTCTAACTTGGCAACTCATTATGTCTTGAAATGAGTGATGGCACTACTTACCATAACTCCAGGTAGCTAGCTAATGTTGAGCAGACAATTTTTTCCCCTTTGTGAGCTGATTATTTAGTTTATAATCACAATTTCTGTTTTAAAAGCGTTGTTGAGTTCCATTGACATATTTTAAAAAGCGTAGGGCTTTGTAGCTCAGCTTTATGTTTTCTAAGCATGTCATGGACTCCTTCAAGAGAATCTGTGGGATCTCTTGTGATTCCTTACATCATGCTTTTTTCTCTTTGAAAAGTCAAAAGGGAATGATCAGACTTTATTCTTACCTACATCAGTGAGAATTATCTCTGCCTATGAACTGGATGTACTGTGGTGATAAGACAGTATCTGGTAGCTACTTGTAAAAACTTTACCAGGATTCAGAAATGTAAAATGGGTGAAGAGTCTAACCTGGAGTTTATCAAGATGCAAGAATTTAATCTTTTGAGATAATTTAGTAATTTCTTTTAGGACTTCTGAGCTGTGCTGTAACCCAAGTGGTGAGAGGAAGAAGAGACTGTAAATAAATCCATCTTCCCTATTCTGTTTTACTGCATGTAGACTATTCACAGTATTACAAAGTCAGATGTCTATTGTGATGTTATTTAATTTTATGTTAATCTGATTTATGTGTTCTCAAAGATAGCAAGAACTCCCTAATAAATCAGAGAAGCGGTGTTGAATGCACAATGAAGGTTATGAAGGGTTTTGAGGTCCACTTCAATGAAGATACCTTGCAAATGAGAAATTATAACCAAAAACTATCCTGAAGTTCTTAGAATATACAAGAAAGCACAAACCTGTATGAGAAAGATGGAAATCACAACCTTATCCCTAATTCTTGTCCTTAATTTGTATCACCTGTTTCATAAATTTGGGAACCTGTCACATCTGGAAACTCTTCTACAACTGGAGCGAAGCACATTTAAGTTGTAAGCACTAAAAAAAATTTGGCTAGCAGGGCCTGCTAAAATGTTAATCCTTGAAATAGTAATTTTCCTCTTTTTACACATTACAGTTCTTTAGATGCCTGAAATAGTAATGCCTGAAATATGTAACTCTCTTTCTAGCCAAGCCTACTTAAAATGCTCGCTCAGAAGTAATAAGCGCAATATTTTTTCTAATCAGGTCCCCTTGGAATGAAATCACGGAAAAACTGTTCCTGCCAGCTCATGCTGATTACCTGTGTGTCTCATTACTCTAAACCCTATCTGACAGCCACACAGTCATAACTGTCTTTCAACAAGAGCTACCACTGAGTCTTTTAAAATAATTTTATTTCATTTTTAGCTAGTTCTAGCTTAAACAGCACATTTAATTGCCTAATAAGCAGTTCATAAGAAGAACATAATTTCAAAGTAAAATGTTGGACCTACCCGGTCTTTGGCAGTGACAGAAATTAGAGATGCCTTTTAAGTCCTCCAGTGCAAGTTATTCTGCAACAGAGGAATCAGCAACCTGGAAACTCATTAGAATACTGATTGCACTTTCAAAGTATTCACAGAATTGAAAAATAATAATAATAAAAACTACTGTAAATATTAAGCAATTACTGAATGCAGAAGGTGGAATATTTTAACTGTTTCAGAAGTAGCAGTAGGCTCCAAAGTAATAAGAACACCAACAGGTTTGGTTTGTCTATAGGGAAAACTTACCACGCCACTGGAAACTGCTCTTATTTTATTACACATAAAATATCAATGTACAAATGTGCAGGGGCTAATTTTGCCTGATCTCCCATGAAACAAAGACAACACAACTCAGTCCACGTGTTTTTCCTTTTATCCCCATTACCTGTGCCTAATGAACTCCCAGTTTTAGGATGCTGAATTATCGTGAGGAGTCCCAGAGGTGATGGACTGGATCAAGTTGTATTAAATCCCTGAGTTTAACAGGGAAATCCCTTAAGGATTTACAGCAGGTGGACTTCCAACCACCAGTGTGGGAATATCTCACATCCACTGCTTTGTGTCCCTGGGTCTGTGCATATGGGATGGATCCTCTTGGTCACTTGTAAGTCCTGTGTCTGGCAGGGAAAATCTGGGCTGCAAGGGAAAACAGGCAGGGAAGAGAGCGGGAGGAGCAGAGTCCTCAACATGCAGCTGGGACATAACTAGAAAATCTTCCAGAGTTCATCACACCCAAACAAAGCATGGCCACAGACCTCAAATCCTAATTCACCAGGTGAGCAAGCCCCTCACCTTCTGGATTTTTGTCATGTTGAGTTCTCAAATAATTAAACACTAAATTCCAAAGCCTAAGGCAGACATAATGGCCAAGAAACTGCCCCTCGTTTGTCCATTTTGGATGCAGAGCTGTTGGTTTTTCTAGGTAATGTGTTTTCCAGCCAATGTGAATATTACTAGGATGCATAAAAACTTCTGGCAAGTTCCTGAGGGGTGAAAAGTGACTGACAGGCACAATAAACTACCCAAATGATCATTTATTTGACATCCAGAAATGTTTTCTGTATCTGAAAGACAATAAAGCCAGTTACTACAGGAAATATCTTATAGAAAAGCAATAAAATCAATTAAGATTTGTAATGGAAATGCTTTTCTATTGAAAAAAACATTCAGTTCTGGAAATTGATGCATTTTGTCGCAATGTCTGACCCTGATTAAAATGTACAAATAAAAAAGAAGGAAAATTATTAACCCCTAGTGATATTCATGAGGTCAAATGCACTGTCATATATCTGTTCATTGTTTTGAATTGCTGTATCTGATTTTATGAGAACATTACAAATTGGATGACCAAGAAGGAAAAAAATCTAAAATTTCTATGCTCTGTTTTTATCTGAATTAAATGGGAGACTTCTGGCCTCATTTTAAATGAAATATTGTGTTATTAAGTTGCTGAAATTTTTTCATCAGATCACTTTTAGGAAAAAAATAAAAAAAAAAAAAAAGCAAAAAAAAAAAAACTCAAGAAACTCTAGCTGTAAAGAATAAAGTGAAATAAAATTGCATAACAATATTTAGGAAATATTAGTAAATATAAGAAGTACTGCTGAAGAAAAATCAATTTTCTTCACCCACCAGCTCAAAATAAAATTGCCTGGTTTTACTTCCAGAAAATGAGGAAATAATTTTGCCTATGAACATTGAAAAACTGGTAAACTAAAAGCGTAAACTATAAAGTCATAAATCAAATGCAAAACAAATTTCAGAAATTATCAAACAATAGCCCATTTTGTACTATAGATTTCTCTAGATCGCTGCCTGTGAAGTACCTTTTTACCCTGCCTTTTCCAATATTTTTTTTGAAAGTATGGTATATTCAGCTCCTCAACAAAATTCTTATTCGTGAAAGCATTAATCATTGGTTAATTGTAATTACTTAGCCTGTGGAAAATTTGGGAATGGAATTAGACTGTGACTACAAGTCAAATAAAGTTTGCCTTTCCTATTGATTTAAACATTTTTGAGACAGATATCCAATATGGTTTGCTTGGCATTTTCTTTTTTTTTTTTTTTTTAATGCTTGGTCAATGTGCAGAATAATAATTGAACTCACCCTCTACACAAATTTTTGTATCCCACAGTAGTTACCTTGTAATCATCAATTTTCCTAATGATAAAGGACAGCACATATATTGCTTTTCCAATAAACTTGCACAAAAGTACAAACCAAGATATTTTTGAGCTTCTATACCTTTTGTCGTTCAATTCAATATTCCCAACAACATTAAAAATTATTTAAAGCCTGCACTACACATTTTGATACCATCTTTAAAGAAAGTTAAGCTTTTCCAGTGTCACAGTCCAATGTTCTTTTCCTTATTTATGCTTGGAAGGGCAGAGCCTCAGCAGGGATTCAGTGTTGGGATTGGGCACTGTCTGCATCTGACACTGGGTTTTCTTCAGTCAATCAGGAATGTGAAAGTGAAGATCAAGGGCTTAATTCTTCAATCATTGCAGCTATTGCTTTCTTTTTTTTTTTCTTTTTCTTTTTTTTTTTTTTTTTTTTTTTTTTTTTTTTCATATCATCTGTATTGGTGATTCTCGGGTTTATAAAATAAAAAATGTTTTGTGTGTTTTTCGTGATGTCTGAGAATGCAAAAGTCTTTTTTCTTCCAGCCAGAGATTGAAGAAATGGTTGTGAGCTGTCTCTTCTGTTTTTCAAGGTTGTTTATTCTTTCTTACCTATTGCATTCTTTCCCTGACAAGCTGAGTTCTTCACAGCAAGTCAGTTCCAGGAACAATCCCCCCTCCTTGGGTGTATACTTTTATATTAAAACCCACACAAACAGTATTTACAATAACTTTCCAACACCTAGTATCTATGTTAGAAAGTCAGTCTCTACTCTAAACCAATTAGAAGTGCCACCAACACAGCAGAAGATGGAGCAGATGAAGAAGGAAGAAGCCTAAAAAACATGAGGTTCCTCCATCTTGCCTTCTCTGCTTACCATTCTAGCAAACACAGAAATCTAAAATTTTCCCTCTATGATAAACTACATACTATGCTACTATCTAATACATATTCTTGAAAGTTTTGCTTCATCCCAGAGCCTAGAAAGCCCTTTCTATGACCAAAGTTTAAAAACAGTGTTGGTCAAAGGGTTTATATCCCTTAAAACATGCAGAGACATATTTCTCAGAATTCCAGACTCCAACAGTTGATGTCTGCAACTATTAAGAAAATATTCATCTTTTTCCTGATTTTAATTTTCTTTTTCTTTAAATGGTTGAGGATCCTTTCAGAACCAATCAACCCCTTCTCTCTGTCCTTCTGTGAATATCACAGAACCTGTCTGCAACATGGAGCTCCCAAAACTTCCTCTGCCTCAGGTAGATCACCTGCACAGAACAAGTTTGTGAGCACCCAAAAATTGGATTTATATCGTGCCAGGCACTGGGTTTTAACTGAGTTACATCAGTGATTCACCTCTCACTGTGCCTCAGCCTGCATGAGCAGAGACATCACTGCCTTAGCCACAGACACAGAGCAGTGCCAGGAGCCTGGGAGTGCAGGAGAGGAGAAGGAGCTGAGTGGTGGAGATGGTATCTGAGAGGGTTTTTCACGAGGTCTTTCCTGCTCATCCACCTGCCTCATCACAAAACCAGTGGGAAATGCTTATTGCCCTCAGCACCTCTGCTGAATCAGATGAAATCAGCTCTAAAGGTCCATCCACCCGGAAAAACAGAAGTAATAATTCCTGAATAGCTGCTCCTGTGAAAGGTACCTGCCCTGTTTGAGAGCCTGAGACTGGTGAGGCAGATGTACACTTGCTGAGTGTATCACGCTTTGAGCTGGAAGAAGGATATTCAATTTCCAGGGAAACTGGTATTCCAAAAGAAGGTGAATAACTGAGTTTAAACTGAACAGAAAAATCAGATGAACTGCTTCTAGTAATTGAGAAGCCTGACCTTCCCTGACAAATCATAATGTTATCATCTAATAATATTTATTTTTATAGCAAATAAATATTTCATGAACATTTAAAGTTATTCTGATTTTTTTTTTTCATGGGTTTCTCAATCAGCCACACATTACCACTTCCAGCAGTAGATTATTTCACTTTCTTAAAGTCTATTTTTCTAAACTTAAGTCTGAATAATAACAGCCTTATTTTGCTGTCCATTCAGATTTCAAATATAAAGTTAATGACATTTTATTATGACATTACTTATTCACGCAGCTTGAATCTCTTGTGAAATACTTGCCTTTAAAAGAATGTCTGAGAATATCCCCAAATGAGAGGGGGGAAAAAAAAAGTATATTTATTTAGAACAATTTGAGCTGTTTCATTTTAAATTCAATGCCAAAATGCTGCTGCTTCCGCAGTTCCCACCATGACCTCTCATAACATGAGTCATCAGAGATAACTATGTCTATTATAATGCAGCAAAAAGGTAGGAGGTTTTGCTTTTTCAAACACTTTAGCTAACTTTTCCCCCATTTCCAGTGCCGGCTAAGGTAATAATTTATTGCTTGGCAGAAAATTACAAGACTTCCACAGTGACTCATCTATGCTGGTTGGGTTTTACATGAATGCAGCTGTACAACACAAATTTTTCCCACATTTTTAACCTGATTTATTCTTAGGTTGAAGATTTGGATGTTTTTGGAATAACAAGATGGGTAACAAAGTGAAGAGATTTTGTCGTTACCAGTTTTAGGCTTTTCAGCTCTGAGCTGCTGTGTGAAGACCAGACAGACAAACCTGACCAGCTTCCTGAGTTCACATCCATCCCAGCTTCTCCAGAAATCTGTGCTGGCCACCAGCTCAACTCCTATTTTCATTCCTTACACCAAAGGACCGACATTTGCAGCAACACCACAGACTGCACGTATTCCTTCTCTTTCATCTGCTTTTTTTTAATGGAGGTGAGACAACAAAACCCATAAATGAGTCTACAAAGTCCTTCTGATACTCACAGAATTCTCCAAACCATAAGGAAGCTCTTGGATGCAGGTCAGAGGCCAGATTTAATCAAACCTTGCAGGTCCTTATATGGGAGAAGAACTCCTGTAATGAACATCACATCAATAAATAAAAACGTGTTGTCTTTCTGAGAATCCTTTCCTAGAAAGAAACATAGTAATAATGAGCATACTCCTACTTACAGAATTCACAAACTAAAACAATGATTCAAAACAAAAACTTCATAAGAGGATGGATGCAGAGTATCAGAAGTCAAGACAGAATATAATTATAAAGGACAATATCAGCAAAATATTGCATTGGTGTCTCTACATTTGGTCATGATATAATTAATCCAGCCCAAATCCTTTTGTAAAAGAAATAAATTAGTAAGATAATTTTAATGAGTTTTAAATTGATGTTATATTTTGCATTCCCTTTAAATCTAAATATTGGTAATAATTTCTCCACCAAAATATTTTCTTCTGTTATAATTTCAATAACTGCAGCATATGCAAGCCAAGATATGCCTTAGTGAAAGAAAAGAAACATTGGATCATTAACCTTAGGACATATTTTAATCTTCATTTCTAAGGGTTTCCCTCTCTGTACACTTTATTCATTTTGCATTTTCTGCTTACAACAAGCAAATTCAGCAAACATTATTTATCAGAGTTCCTTTGTAGGCAAACAACAGCCTGGGTTTCCTGATGTGTTGTAGAGGACAAACCAAGGAGGCAGATTCCACAAAAATAAATGGTTGATGCCCAAGTTAGTGATGTATTTCTTTGAACATAGTGGAAATACCCTTAAAAACTGCAAGGACACATAATGAAGTGTCCCAAGAGAAGACTAACTCATGCTCTGACCTTTCATACCAGTTTGGTTATAGCAGGTATTCAACTACCCAATTAAAAGAAAAAAAATGAGAGAATAAAATGGGTATAAATCCAGCAATATCATCTTGATGCCTCTGATTCTTGAATTGATTTATACTTTATTCAGAGGCTACAATGAGGCCCTCAAAAGCAAAGAATTCCAAGTGCCACAATATTTCTGAGAAAATATTCTGAATGGAATTTAACTTTTTTGATCAACAACTCTTTTTATGTAACTGCCAATTTTTTCCTGTTATATAATTCCTGGATTTTCCTGCCCGCTTCTTACTTTCTTGTCTTCATAAACCTGGAAATGAGAAATATGTCCTGGTTTGAAAGGAGGAGGAGATTCCTTACATCAAAGAGTAAACAGCACATTTCTATCTCAGTAAATGAGGTCATTTTGCTATTTCTCCACTCTGCTTTATTCTTTCTTTCCCTGGATACTGAACTCTGAAATTAAAATTTCCTTACTTCGTTTTCTGAGGAACTGAAAAGGCAAATTTTGTGAACATCATAATTTGCAACAACCACAGGGGTTTAAGATTTGTAGCCCATAGGTAAATGTAGTAATTTCTTCTATTTAAAAGAATTTATTCTTCTTTCTCTAGCATTGCAATGTGTTATTTAATTGCATTGTACATTCCATTTCATAGCTGGGAGGAAGTTGCAGAGCTCTATAAATAATTAAAAAAAAATAGTTCTTTTTTTTCATATGATACCCAAAAGAATATTTCCATACTAAGAACAATATTTTCAAGAAAATCTACTTATTTTTGGTTTATTTGATCAGTGCATGTTTGCTAAGCATGCTGGATAGCTCTGTGGAGGACATCCATTGCTCTTATTTAAAACTAGAGGTGTTCATCAGTTCTCAGATCCCAAGCTCCTTTTTCCTTGTCCATCACCAATGTCAACCTGAGTTCTGTTGTTGTGTCAGTGGTACCATGCTTGTCTATAAATTCATGTGACATTGGAAAGTCTAAATTCCATCGATGTCATCAATCACGAACTGATGAATAACAAAAAGTTTTCAAGGATTTCTTATCCAAAAAGATTCTGTTGCAAAAGAAACACAAAATTATCTTTGTTACATCCAAGACTGATGTTAATCCACATCAAGGGAGATTCTTTACTTGAGTAAGAATTACTCGTGCCACTAAAAAAAGTTGGAAAGGGTGGCAGTAATATTTGTTACTATGGTACAATTAGTTTCATAACTAAGAAAACATTGTTCAGTTTTATTTTCAAAAGAAATTATTGTCTTCTTTTTTCCAAAATTCCATCCTTCATTGTTGTAAAGAATGGCTGAGGACTGAATAGAATTATGATCCCCTTCTGTCAGGAAGAGAAAGATTAGAATTACAATACTCTTCTGTCGGGAAGAGAAAGATTAGATTACACTTCATATTTTATGTGAAGAAAATTGTGGCTACTTTGGCCATAAATATAGCTTCTAAGAAGAAAAAATACTGAATTTGGATTGCCAGTGCAATGCTATTATGCCAGTGTAATATAATATCCCCAAAGATATGATAGGTGCTTTCAGAAAAGTCCAGCTATGTAACATGATACACTACACTGCAGATGAAACCTTCTCTTAATATATAACCTGCATAACAATTTCAGTGTAAAAAATGGTGTGTGGATTTCTTGTCATTGATTTTGCCATCCCAGGCAGTTGGAGGTCATCCTACATTTACACAGGAAATACTACAAATCCCAGTGGTCATAAGTTCGTTACATCAGCCTATTTTTCTGGAGCTTCTTTCATAGAGTTGGTACAGCAGTAAACATGGAGAATAATAATCCTTACTGCTTAGCAATTTCTTTTATTGTCCTTTATACAATATACAATCTTATGGTGGGAAAGCCCTTAAGAGAAACAAAATCAATAGGACACTAGGAAACTGTAATAGGAGTCTACAAAAATCACTCTAAGAACTATCAGATATAATAGAAAGTGATTATACCTCCACAGGGCATTTCTTTCTAGGGAAAAAAGGCTAATGATTATAAAAAAGGTAAAAAGCTTGTTTGCTTTTACTTAGTAGGTTGTGTTATATTCTAACAGGGGCTGAGGGAGGGAAGGTGTCACTGTAATTCTGAACATAAATGCACAGGAAAAGCTCAGCCCTCAGACAGAGGAGGACTTACTTCTCAAAGGACTCATGGAAGACTCTTCCTGAGTGTCCATTACACTTCAAAATGGAAAATTATATAAAATGGGAAATGCTGGAATGTTGAGGAGTTTATTTCTCCAGGTAGCTTAAGATCACTAAGAGTTAAAGTTCCAAAGCAATTCCTGAGACAGTGAGTTGCATCAGGGCTGTTCAGAGAATGAGCAGGTGAAACAGCTCCTTCATCCAGCCACCACTGCCTCTCTATTAATCTCCTGGAAGGAAATCCCAGAGGAAAGCTCTTTAGGTTTTTGCTCAACTCTTTTTGTAGGTCTTTAGTATCACAGTTTGACAGCTTTATCTCTGCAGGGTTCCTTCCTGATATGGCCCATCCTGATGAGCCTCACGAAAGATCTAAAACCAAGAGCACCACAAAGCTATTTTCATTTAATTTCTAGTCAATGATATTCTTAATACCTTTCAAGAAGTTTGAGAGGTGATGATAGTGTAGGTCCTGATCCAAACTTACCTACAGTCAGTAAGAACTTAGACTTTGACTTATTTAATCCTGATTTAGCTAGATAATAATGCCAGTGCTGAATTTTAAGTGTACAAATAGTTCTATTTTATGCATACAAATCCCTTTCCAGATTAAGTTAAATGTTAATCAGTAAAACACTGATAGAACTCCCCCAATAAATTTCCTTTCCACAACTAATAGATTCCCATTGGGAGACTCAGAATGACTACTTCAAAATTATATTCAAAGAATAGTGAAAGCTTCAGTGATCTGCTGGGCTGGACATTGAAATATTCCCTGTCAGTTATTGTTCTTCTGAAACCACAGGTTCTTCCTCATATGGTTTAACTTGTGGTATCTCTTGGAGATGTTTTGAATCACTATCCAAGTACCTGTCTTTCCAGTACAGCCTGCTTGGGGTCCAGCTTTGGGTAGCTAAAATATCTGTGTTAAATGCCCAGAGAATACGAAATACACGGTGAACCTTGTATTCATGGTGAACAAATGTGAGGAAATACACGGTGAACCGTGTGGTGAAGAACTGAGTTATCAAACCCCACACTCTTCCACATCACTGCAAATTTATTGAACTCGATGGAATTAAGACCAATGTGCTCTATGTATTTGAATTTGCATTAATTCTCAAACAACTTTTGTACCTGTACAGTGATCGTGGAAACAAATTTTTGGCAATGTAAGTTCTTTCAGACCAAGGGCTGAACTGACTCAAAGCAGTTGCAACACCAAGAACACGAATGTTCTATTTTCCTTCACATCCCATCCACAGGAGCACCACTCAGCCCATATATTCATCAGAGTGTTTTAGTGTACCTTTTAAATTGTCATCATTCTCTCTGCTCCGTTAATAGAACTATCTGCATGAAAGAAAGAACAAATTGTCTTCTAACTGGTCTATTACAAGGTACATTAATGAAGATGGGGGAACTTTATTAGTGATTTAATGGTGTACCTGTTCATTTCACGTTTTCTTGGGTGTTATTGTTATAAGGGACTGCTTGACAGGCATCAAAGTGCTGCCAGGTACAACAAACAACGCATTAGAAAGCAACTTTTATGCCTTTACAGTTCTTTTTCCTTGCAAAACAAGTATTTTCCAAGCAACATTTACCACCAGTCATTTGATGGCCACTGATATTTGACCATCTTAAAAGTAGTTGCCAAGCCAGGCATTTCCACAAGTTTCACATGACTTTATCCCTGTAAAGTGACTTTTTTTTTTTTTTTTTAAAACAAAAAAACAGTTGTAAAATAAATTCTGAGGAGCAGAGCATTAACTTAATGTTTTATCACATTAACTAAGCTATATCCTGTAAAAAAACTGTACTATAAAACACTGCATTAAAGTTTATGCAACACTGAATATTATACGTGGACATATACACTGCAATTTAAATCCTCACTAGGACTAAGCTTCCATGGATACCCTTGAGAAATTGGCTTGACTGAACACAGGGAAATTAAACCTTGTATTAAGGAGGAAAATGACCTTCCAGCACATGGGTCATACATAAGTTTTTTGTCTTTTTTGTCTTTTGTGGTTTTTTGTTTTTTTGTTTTTTTTTTCACAGCTGGCCATCATCATTGAGTATTGACAATGAAAAGGTAAATTAAAATGCCTTGTTTCCTTGTTACAGTTGTTATCCACAGATCAGCAAAGGACAAGGGCCACCATGGGATGAGCTGGGTGTAAAAGTCATGTGCAGAATACAAAAATTTATTAATTTCACAGTGATTTCTCCCACTGTCCTAAAGCATCATCATGGTGCTTTTTGTTAAAAACACTTTTAGACATTTCCTGACAAGATCAGCAAACTGTTTGTGCTTCAATAAACTATTACAGAGAAGGCAAATATTATAAACCCACAATATTTACTTTGCAAATATAAAGATAAATTTGTTGTTGCTCATATGACTCAGTTCTGTAAATTTATTGCTATAAACGTATCTAAATTATACATATAAATATATGCTATATATTGGATAAGGTTGCAGTCCTTTCATAAACAATCCAAAATAATGGGAATTAAAGTCAAAATCTGAAAATAAACTGATATTAAAGAGAAATATTTTAAGGAGATGAGAGGAAGAAGTAACAATCTGATATTCACATTTTATATTTGTGAAATTTATATGATTAAAAGCAACGATGACTTTTCAATGACTAAAACTCCCTTTTTCACTGCCAAAGTAAGCTGAATAATTTTGTTTTGTTGTTGGAGAGCTCATGTTTGGTTTTAGTTTGTTTGTTTGTTTGTTTTTGGGACTTTATTATAAATAGACCCATAAAATTCTAAATGCTTTGTCCTTGTCTTCCTTTGTGGAAGAAACGCGGAAAGACTCTTTTGCTGAAAAGTAAAGTAAAAACGTTTTTGAGAGATTATGTCTTGATCTTTTCTCTGTTTTAAAACAAATAATTGCAAGTGGGGGGCAGAAATATCTGGGATCACCTTGTACCAGTGGCCAGGAGCTAACAGGTTGTGAATAATATTTACAAGTGTGCATGGAACAAATATCTTTGCCGTGACCTAATTTCACTCCATATTCATAATCTGTTCATTCATAATCATTTATCAACTTGTATGTGTTTTTTTTTTTTTTACAAAGTAGTTTGTCAGAAAGGTTTGAAGAAAGCTTAATCTGGTAAAAGGTTTAAACATCTCTGAAGTACAATGAGGTTGAAGCTAGCATTAATGTTTATATGCATTATATGCATGAAAATCATTATTGTCTGAGCATTTTATACTGCTTTTTCTTCCAAGTTGATAACATAGGCTGACGTACCATGATGCATTTTTTATTAAGTGCTTGATTATTCAGTTTGATTTCCTGGAGGCTTTGTGTCTAATCTAGAGGAGGGGGTGGGGATCATCTTCAACTTTGTGCAGAAAAGTGGAAATAACACCTCTTATGGAGACCTGTTATGGTGTGACATGATTATATGAGGTCGATCTTCATGAGGCTGTAGAAATAATCTCAGTTCCTGAAAAGTGCCAGTGTGACAGAGCATATCAGATTATGAGGAATATATAAAAATGAATGCAAACTTTATGCAAAATCCTCAAAATTTAAAAAGTAGGGAAGAAGACACAATGCCATCAGATTTAACTCCCATTTTGATGTTGACTTTGCAACATCTATATTGCAAAGACTAAAATATCTGCTAGCTACAATTATGTAATTTTCATTCCAGAGTTCAGCACTATTATAGTGACATCTTCCAGTCTAGACAGGGGACTATTAACTATTCCAATTTTACAACAGGTGAAAGTGACCCAAACTAACTCTTCTCTGTTTTTTTTTTTTGGTTTTTTTTTTTTTTGTTTTTTTTTTTTTTTGGTTTTTTTTTGTTTGGTTGGTTGGTTGGTTGGTTGTTGTTTTTTTTTTAAATCTACCTTCTCAAGGTTTATAAAGAGATAATTTCATTTAAATGCTGGATCACATATTTTACACTCCACTAGAGAGTAGGCTGAATATAATTCATATATTTCTTAATATGATATAAATATTTATATGCAAATAATATTAGGATGGAGTACATGGCTGCCAGTGAAATATTCCGGCAGAAATTATGAGAAAGATCTTTTGCAAGAAAACAGCAGTTTCAAAGCTTTGAGTCCTTTGACTAAATCTTGTCTAGTTATCAGTAATCATGATATTCCCAATCAGAAATGCAGAGAAATCTTTCACTCAGTTTATTTTGTATCATTCATAGCTTGGGTAAAACCCAGCTTACCAACTTTGTGTTTGAGCACAAATGCTGGAGGAGATTCAGGGACCTGCAGTGTCATTTCTCCTTTTCTTTTTTTTTTTTTAATCATATATGCCTGTTTTATAGGTATATTTCAGTTGCTGTTAGAGGGGATTAGAGTGTCAGAGTGAAATGTGCATTTCAATTGTATAATTAAGAAAAAATTAACGAGATACAAAAGTAAACATATATGTACTGTGGTAAAAAGCCTTTATAGGATTTTTCAGTTGGAGAAGCTTGTGTGGAAAGCAGCCAAAAATGGAGGCAAATTACATCAACATAGATTTATCTCCATGCTTAGTTCAATGTTTTGTAATCCTGATACAAATACACAGTTTATTTTAGACCACAAAGCACAGCAAACATGATCAGATAGAAAGACTCAACCTATTTCTTTCAGTTATTAGGTCTCTGACATTCATAAATCACCAGAAAGGCTGACCAGATATTCTGAAGCCCATCCAATTTATCATAGCACCGATAGGTTACACTTTCTAAACTTGCTTGTTCATTCTGATCATTAAAATAATTTGAAATGCCAAAATAAATCATAGAACACCAAGTTGGAAGGAACATCAAGGATCATCTGGTCCAACCTTTCTTGGCAAAGACACATCCTAGACATGGTCCAGCATCCTGTCCAGACAACTCTTAAAGGTGTCCAATGTTGGTGAAACCACCACTTCCCTGTGGAATATATTCCAATATTAATGTTGATTTAACTAAAACAGTATTTCTTGCCATTAGAACCATTGTTTAATTTCTTTTCCCCTCAGGTTTAGGCCCCAGCCCAGGAAGCCATTTGTGCAGGGTGTTAAACATGTCTTCACTTTACTCTGAGTTTAAACATTTAAATAATGCACTTAAATGCCTTCTGCCTCAATATCAGCAATTTTTAGAGAAGGCCATTGATTGCAGCTGGCCCTGCTGTCACCTGCAGCTCCTGACCCCAACCCACCTGCTCCAGACACATCCACCCTCTCCAGGGTCGTGCTCCCCCTTGCACTGTAAAAATGTGCCCAGATCACCAAAAATGCATTTCATTACCTTCAGCATCTTTCAATTACAGGCTGAGTCTAAGATGTATTTGTAAAACCGAAGCTGCATTTTGCAGAACAGAAAAATATTTGGGAAAAAAAATTTTAAATGTGGTGTCAATCGAACAAACCAAATTTGTCGTTTTCATGAAACCTGCTGGTTTATGTTTCACAAAAAAGAACAAAGCCCTTTCCCAGAGTTTAATGGGTGGCATGTGCCTCCAGCTATGCAGCAGAATAAATGGTGCTCCAAATGTTTTTGTTCTAATTATACAGCTGTTTAGAGAATATATGGCATTTATAGAGAGGTGCCTTGTCAAAAGTCAGAATTGGTGTCTCTTGGCAGGCTGGCACACTCAGATGACATGTCAACCTACACTCATCCAAACACTTCCAGAAACAGTAGAGGAAAAGGGGAAAACTTTGCTATTTACCAAAAAGTAAAGTCATTTAAATAATATTCCTGATTCTCACTGCTTCCCATTCTCCTTTCTGAGTTCCACACTTATTATTTTTATTTTTGCATCGCTCCTCTGGGATTCTCAGAGCTAAATGCTCTTCATAAGATTCCTCAGAGAATTTTCACATCTCAAGTGCTAGGGAAAAGGTCTGTCCCATGAGTTTACTACGGAATTGGTGATGGGCCTCATTTTGATGCACCCTTTTCTCTGCTTCCCCTGACTGAGCTCGAGTCCACAAAGTCGCCACCATATCTTTGCATTAAAGACTCCTCCATTACAGTTTTTTCCCCACAGCTGACTATCACTCCTGTCATTAAAATTTTATGGATGAATGTTCCACATACATCCAGTAGTGTTTCCAAGAGCCCTACTGCCTTCCATTATTAATTAACAGATTGGAGGAAGGCTAAGTCTTTGAAGTAGGAAATATAAGAAACCACTTCTAAAAGGGTTTACAATTGTCATAACAATTATAAAATATAGATACATTTTTTATATTGTATAAAAACATATAAAAAAACCTGAAGAAATTCTTTGCTCTGAGGATGATCAGGCAGAGGTTGTCCAGAGAAGCTGTGGCTGTCCCTGGATCCCTGAAAGTGTCCAAGGCCAGGCTGGATTGGGCTTGGAGCAACCTGGGATAGCAGAAGGTGTCCCTGACTATGGCAGGGAGTGGAATGGGATGATTTTTAGGGTCCTTTCCAGTAAAAAACATTCTGTGATCATATGTAAAGCTAAATAATATAAACTATAATAACCATGATGCTTATGATAATATTTATAAATTATTAAAAATATATTAATTCAAAATTATTAGTATATTACATATAGAAATTATCTCTATATAAAGCATATAGAGTTATATACAGAGTACCACTCAGGGCTATTAACCAAGAACCTGATTTCCACAGTGTTAGGCATATATTGACACAAAATTAGAGCATAACTTTCCTATGCAGAACTTTCAAGGTGGTTGAAATAAACTACTGGAGTATCTTCAATAGCAATTAAGCATTTTTCTGTATAATAATTCTATGCAAGAAGTGTGATCATGGAGAACATACCAAGAAATGAGGGTCAACATGAGAGTGAAACAAATACTTTGGGCTGCCCAGGTACCCCTTCCTCTCTGAAGCATGGTCCAAGAAATCAGTGACTGTTTGAAAGACAACACCACTTATTGAGTAAAGAGACAGTCCAAATACCTTAATCTCAGAGAATTACAACCAGTACAAATGGAAACAAACTTTCCAGCTCCTTTCCAAATTAAACAATTAACTCTAATATTCACATCCTCGGAGACATTTCAGTTGAGCTAGCATGTCTAATTTATAATCAATGATTAACAGAAGATGCAACTAATTTGTCTTTGTTATTTGATTTTGCCACAGTCAAATTTACTCAGTAAAATGGATTGAAACAATGTGCTAAAGGCTGGTAAGCATTGAATTAAAAATCTGGTATGTGGCTTGTAGACCAGCATTAAAAAGATGTATTATAGGACAATATCTCTTGCCTTGAGTAGTTCTAACAAATTAATTTTGACCTGTGAACTTAATAAAGTCTGTTAAGTAGGCCCAACTTCTCAGTTAAGTTAAACAGAGACTGAATATTTTATTATTTTAATTGTCTGATAAATTTGAAATTGAGAAAGTAACAGCCCTGCAAGTCTTAAAAATATATTTTCAACCCTGTGTGTAATTAAGCATTACTCTTGTGATTTTACTGCATTCAAGAGGCCACAAAGTCAAGTCCAGCCACCCCTGACTGAATGAGAATTGAACATTAGATCAAGAAAAATAGTTTTCCAGAGGTTAAAGTACCAGTTCAGGGAAGCCAAGACACATTTGCAGGAATATTTAGAATGGTGATTAGGCAGCAAAAGAACTAACAAAGATGGGCAGCCTTAATAATGATAAAATACACCTCGCTGTAGTCGGTTGTGATCATTGTTATTGTAAAGGACATGAAACTTTAGTAGCTTGTGTATGAAGAACTATCACTTTCACAGTCATCTTCTACACTAAACATAGAGATGTAAACATTTAAAGATGAGGGAGCTGTCCCAGAACTCACTGCTAAATCCAGCATGGCTCTGTACCCTCTCAGCTCTCCCAGTTCCCAGTCAGTTCCCAGTTCCTTTTTGTGGGGTTTAACAAGTTTTTGGCACAAACTTATCCTAATGCACATCAGCAAATCCCACAGACACAGAAATTATTGCTTGCACTCAGCTTAAGCTGGCAGTGCCACTGACAGGAGCATGTCCTGCATCCATCCCCCAGCCCTGGGCATCTGATCTGTGATTTTGTCCCCAAAGATCTGCTGAACAGCAAAACTCCTGCATTGTCCCAAAGCAGAGGGGTGCAAGGAATGAAGAAACATCAGGGGCCAGAGGTAAAGGTGCAACTAAACCTGCAGATAGCAGTATCTGATTAACCAACTCCAGCTTAAGTATAAAGATTTTGAGCCATCTAATTTCTGAGCAGCACACTGAATTGAATAGGAAATAAGACTGTGACATTTCTTAGAAAGTTCTAAAAAAAAGTTAAAAATAGGGTTTAACAAGGATCATGAATGAACAGAAAAGTGACCTACATCACAGACTGATATTTTCCTGCAACATTTTTTCCCAAATTATTTGAACTGAAATAATCTACAGTTTATGAGCATGCAATGGAACAGACCTCTTAGATAAACATATCCTGAATTTACTATCTTTTAATTCTACATAGTAATCCAATAAGAGCACTAGCTGACTCAACTGCCATTATTAGGTCTAATCTCTTCAAGTAATTATTTTACTAAGAAAAAAAATAAAAGTATTTCTGAAAGTGCTCTCTCCAGAGGATGGTTCTACACTGGACTTCGGACAGAAACTAATCAGCCACAGTAAAATAAGGGGGAGAAAAAAGCAGCTACAGTTACTATGATGAGAAGTCATCCCTGTTAAAATCAATATTGTGATTAATGTTAAAACACAGGAGATCAGAATCCATCATGCAATATTTTTCCTGTCTGTGCTGTTATTTTTATAGCTGAACTTTGCTATGCTGAACTGCTTCACATCTGAATAATTGCTGGAAAGGAGCTCCAACCCCTTCTGGAGAAACAAAGGGAGACTGAAGCTTGTACTTATACAGGAAAAAAGAAGATGAGAAGGGAAAACAACGTGAAAGCAAATCTGTGTTATTTATATGAACTGCATAGCATGAACTAAACCACACAACCTGGCAGGCAATTCCTGCTGAAATTGAAGCAAAATCTTTCAAGGTTTCCTGAGATGAAGTTCCTCACTCTCTGTTGCAGACACCCCCACTCTGGTGACCCTGGACCTCCCTGGTGAAGGACTGGTGGTCACAGCATTTCTTCCCCTTGCCCAGCACTGTTCTTTTCTGAATTCATTTTCCACTGCAACAAGAGCCATGTCCTCAATTTCCATCCCCTGAAAGGCAAACACTGCAAAGCAACCATGATGCATTGACAGATAATTTTAAAAGACAAGATCAAGTTCATATTATTAAAAAGTATCTATTCAGAATATTTCATGCTTTCAGTGTATTTTTTTTTTCTTTTTTAAGACTTTGATTGCTGCAATAAAGAATGACCTTGATACATAATAAATATATTGCTTGTCTGGTAGTTTGACATAAAGTTGCAGTGTGGGGTAGGTTGATTTACAGAAAGGGATAAAATTGGTTCTTAGATTCTTGAATTAAAACCACAAGTCTTGAATTTTCTAGTAGAAGTTGTTCCTGCCCCAGGCAGGGAATTGGAACTAGGTGATTTTTAAGATTCCTTCCAACCCAAACAATTCTATGGTTCTATGTTCTCAAAAATCTGATTGGTGACACAGCATTATTCACTGCATGGAAACATGACTGAATACATTGTGCAAGAACACAAATAACCTTTTCTACCCATAAAGCTACAGAAAATAGTCATTAATTCCAGCTAATCCCCATCCCCACCCACCTACAGTGCCCCAGCACAGCCTGGGATGCTTTCACAGCCCTGTGCTGGGTGCACACTGGTGAGTACCAGCAACTTCACAAAGAGGGAAAAACATCCCTGGAGCATCTCAGATACAGAGTGCAAACTTCTGAGCCCCGTACAGGCAAAGCAGTCACTCTAAAGGAACTAACAAGGAGTAACCTCCCTTAGCTAGAAAAAAACACAAGAGAGTTCTCTTCTATTTAAAACCTATGCACAAGAAAAGAAGAAAAACAATTCATTCTCCTATTTCTGCTTGGTTGGGCTCTTTGTTTTTAAACTGACTGCAGAGACGTGGCAGTCTAATGTACTGTGCCCTTAGTTTTGTCCCTCTTCCACAACAACAGCCCATAATATTATTGTTTCCTAAACAATTGAGGTGATTTATATTTACATTAAAACTGACATGGGCTGAACAAGTTTTTAAATCCCTTTTGGTCTCAGTACACTTATATATAAAAACTGCAGAAGTGTTGTCAGTGGATATTTTACAAATTTGCTGAAGACTATTATTTAACCATGCTAATTATAACAATAAATGATTTAGCATTAATTATAAAGTCAAATAGTAGAGAAGTACACATATTTTATACACCTAGCAGATTTTATTAGACAGCTATATTGGGCTCTGGTTTTCATCATCTCACACAGGTTTATGCATCAAAGATTTCAGTTTGACGCTTATTTTTTTGTTGTGGTTTTTTTTTTTCTCCTTTTCATTTTATAATATTATTGATGTATTATTTAGCAATGGAAGATTTTGAACACATATGTTAATAAATAGACAAGGAGCTTTGTTTTCCATAGGAACATTGCTTTTTATCTTTTCTTCATCGAATTGTCAAGACTGCATATTTAATCACAGCTGGATGTTGGGCCTCATCTTGAACACCATAAAATCAACGAGAGTTTTGCAACTGATTTTTATTGGAATGGGACCGAGCACATAATGCAACTTATAAATGCCATTTGCACACATATCAATTTTATTAACTCCCTTAGTATGGAATTTTCAGAATGTAATAGTTTGGCAGGCATTACTTTAGATGTATAGTGCTCCAGGATGACACTATTAAGCCACATTCACACCTCTGAAAATTGCTATAGCAACGGACTAGGACCAGTTCTTCCTCCACACTGGTGGGTGAGAATTATCTTAACAACTGAGGCTCCTGCTGCCACGTTTTGGGGGGCATTGCTTGAGGAAAAGGTGCCTATGTGAGATGGATCCACCAAAAAAAACACACACAAATAAATATAGATGCAAACAGCACCAGCAGATGGTCACAAACTGGTAGACCAGAGATGATATGGGAAGGCATGGAATGTGTGGGACTCTCTGAGCAAATTGTTAGAGTGGATTTGTCTTTGGAAAGAGATGTCTCCTGAATAGGGGGAATAGAAACAGGCTGCCCAGAGGAGCAGGGATATCACCATTCCTGGAAGTGTTCAAAAGACAGAAGTTGCAACTGGGGACAAAGTTTACTGTGAACTTGGTGCTGGATTAATGACTGGACTCAGTGATTTTAGAGGTCTTTCCTGATGTCAATGACTCTGATCCTTACCTATGAATCTTTCATCTTCCACAGACATGATAAAAACAAGACAAAACCTGGGAAGGAGGTTTGAGCACCCCTTAAAATATCAGTAATTCTTATTAAAGAGAGAGGAGGTGACAGACCAGTCTGGCTCTCAGTGCTGCCTCCAAAACTCTGCACATGCCACATCTAACCTTGTCAGAGCCCTTCTGCCATGGCAGGGGAAACATCCATCCTCCTTCCTGAGAGGTTCCTGAGGGTGAAACAAATAGAAGGGCTGAACAAAAAAGGGAAGATGAAGTCAAGCTTCTCTTGAAGTCAAGGGCCCTGCTAAAGAGAAATCTCAGGCCTGAAACTTTCACTCATCTTTATGGAGGAACAGGGATAATCCAGGGAGAGATTGACTTGAGTCACTGTTTTGGGTTTTTTTAGGGGAGAAGAAATGAGGATTCTCCCTTTGTCTGAGAGAACAGATCACTAAAGAGAATCTGGAAGAAAGGAAATCTCCTGTTGCTATTTCCTATGCTTAGAGGTTTGCCTTTATCCTGGCCATGAAACTGTCTTAAAACATCAAACATTAAGGGATCACTATTTTTATAAGGATACTTTTGGCTATTTCTTCATACTTTTAGCTAGTCTTTACATTTCTATTTTCACAGAGGGAAAAAATGCATCTCTGAATCCAATGGCCTGTCAATTATTGTACTTCTAAGTGGAATTTCAGAATTACAGGTCCATTTCCTCTGTAACTGTAACACATGGTAGAACCTGAGTCACTTTTTTGACAATGATGTCAATTCTGACTAATGTTGACTCATGCTGACAATGCTATTTCACAATTTTCTATCAGAAAAGTTACAAGCAACACTTTCTCCAAACTATGACTCAAGATCATTTCTTTCTACAGAATAAAAATTAAACTCATTCTGTATTTCCGAGTTTGAGATGTTCTCTAATGAGCTACCTAATTCTGAATTTATAATTATTATTTGTAATAATTACCTCCTAAAGCATTTCTGTGCAATTGTTTTTTGGTAAGATTAGAATACAGATAGCTAGCAGAAAAGCTTTTGAAATAAAGAGATTTAAAAGCCCAAAGAGTTATCTCAGTGGCTGGAGATGGAGTGCAACCCTCACAAAAACCTCTTTGCTCTTTGTTCTTCGAGAGATGGTAAAAATGCTTCCCTCTTCCACGGTAGGTTGGAGGGCAAAATCTGATAGCTTCAAAGGGGTGTCCTGTCTTCTCTGTTTTTTAACCACTGAGAAACAGATTCTCTCTCTTTCTGCAGTAATTTTAATTAGACATTAATACAAAGAGATTCCAAATCCAGAGAGAGAAAACTCTTGTCCTCCAAGGCATACTGAGACAAGTGCTGACAGGGGCATAAATCCCATTGCCTTAAATCAGCTGTGCTGGATCTGGCCCAAAGCTCTTATGATTCATTGTGCTTAAAAGTTTTAAATAAAATGTCAAACCATTGCCACGGCCACTGCCATTAGCTATGTCACCATCCTGGCTCCAGTGCATTCCCTGGCTTGTCACTGCATCGTGAGCACGGGGTGATACCAGCAAACACTTATTGAAGGGGACTTGAAAAGGCAGAAATGAAAAATTACTTCAAAACTTGCAAGAGAAATAGTATTGTCCTTGCAAAATATCTCCTGCATCTGACCCTCAGATTCAGTTGTCTCATCACTGCTTCACTGCATCTCTGTTTGTACCTGCACGTAAGCTGAGTGCTCATTTAAGCACTTATTTGTTGATGCACTACTGTGCTCCAACAGATGAATTTTGAAAATGTGGTTTTTCTCACCAGGTATGGAGGTTGCTCTTTCCTTTTCTTGCTAAACTGAGCATGTCCTTAAAGTCAATGCAGTCTTACATGCACTTAGACGTTCATGCAGAACACATTACATATCAATAAGATTATATAACTTTTCATATCTGTTGACAGATCACTAGTCAGGAAGAATTAAAATAATTAAAAGGCCCATCGTTAGGAAAAGCAAGGGAAAAAAAAACAACTAAGAGTGAAGTCTAAAGACAGGAAAACTGCTTTTAAGGTTTTTAAAAGAACTAAGAGAATCAATGGGCAAAAATAGGGGTCTACTAACAATTTTCTGTGAAAATAATTTAAAAATGTTTGTAATGGGGGGCAATACTCTCCATGACAGTGGTAAATAGCACACATTCTTTCCAACACACTTCAACTCCTGTCAACTCAGTTCTGCCTACCCTTGTTTAACTTCCTTTGTTCTTCCTGTGGATCAAGGTATGGAGTTATTCTGAAATAACTGGAATGTGTCTCTGCCCATGGCAAAGGGATTTGAACTAGAGGATCTTTAAGGACTCTTCCAGCCTAACAATCCTTCTATGATTATGTGCCAGCTGCATAAACTGCATATCATGATCTGAGAAAATTCTGCCAGTGCTTTTTCTCTTTTACCATTTTCCTCTCAGATATGTTGTTCAGATATACTTTCCCAAACTTCCCCACTATTTCAGCTAGTATCTTAAATCTCTGTTTCCTGCAGAATGATCTCTGACAAAGCTCTTTTCTCCAACAAAGCCATTCCAAGGATTGCTAAACTGCAAATAACTATTGAAAGTATTTAACGCTTAAACCTTGAAGAGAGCTAAACATGATTTATCTTAAAAAAAAACCCCAAAAACCAAAAAAAAAAAAACCCAAAAAAAAACCCCAACCCCAAAACCCACAAACAAACAAACAAAAAAGAACAACAAAAAACAACAACAGTCTTTGTATTGACACAGATTACAGTCAGGAAAAAAAAAGAACAAGCATTCATTTGGAGCAAAGGGAAATATCAGTGCAGGTTACAAACACTGGATGTTTGTGCCTGTGTTTTCCCAGGCTGGATTATTTATTGTTATTATTAATTGCATGTCTAAATCCCCACTCTTTAATGTGTAGACAGACTTGTAAAAATAGGTGTTGCTAAATGCTACTGTCTTTATAAAGACTTCTACAAAAACACAAACCAACACTGATTTTTTATTTGCTGTTTTTCTTAAATGTGTATCAGAGGGTTTTCTCTCTCACAAGCAGATTGCTTATTCAAAGGAAGGCTGGATATCTGATACACAGGCTTGCTTTAAAGCAAGAACAAGTTTTCTGCTTCCTTTTAATCTATCTGTAAACTGTGAATCTGCCACCAAGTAGCTCCATATTAGTTGTGGGTGTTAAAACCTGTCAATCATGCAAGATAATTTAAATTCGTAGGTTTCTTAGACAGTGATTTTCTCCCAGATATCAAGTTATCTCCATAAAAAGGATACAATAACTTGAGACACCTGTAAGAAAAAAAACACATGAAGATCATGAAGCTTGTAGGTTTGTTCTCATGTATAATTTGATGTTATTCTTAAATTTCCACATAAAGTCTCTTTTATAGGAGTTATTTTCATTTATGGTGATTAAAACTTCAGGACTACAGTTACAAATTTTCTAGTAGAGAGGAAAAAAAAAAAAAAAAAAGAAAAGAAACCATTCTGTAATCAATTGTGTTCAACATGGGGTGTAATCTCTTTTAATGGCAAAAACTCCCTGCTAGGTGAGACCTTTGATCCATCCAATCCAGCCAGGAGAGCCTGCATGACTTCCTGTGGCTCACAGCATTCTCCAACATCCACATTTCCTGGATTAGGGACATTATTGCAGCCATCCCTGCCTGTTCCCTTCCATTAGTATATTTTTATGGACTCGTTATCCATGGATTTTTCAAACCCTTTTTGAACAGGTTGTCTGTCTCCACGACTTCCAGAGACAGCCAGAACCAGACCTCACTTGCGCAGTGATAAAAAAGTACTTTTCTTTTGTAGGTTTTGAAGATTTTCTTCTCGTTCTAATGAGTTTCAGAACCAAGAGCAACTTGAATTAAAATGCTCCTTTGGTCTCTCCAAAGCCCAGAACTCCAGGAACACAGGGCAATGCACTTCCCTCTTTTCCTGGGGGTTTCTAGCTCATGACTGTGCCCATGAAAGCCACTGTCCTGTGTGAGGGTACAGACTCTTCCAGTCCTTTCAGCTCTACCAGATCACAGCTCATTGAGTCCATACATCTTCCCTTTCTGTGAGTCTCTCCATTTCCCTTCAGTCCTGCAGTAAAAAGTCTCCCCTTTCTCCCTGCAAGGACATCCATGGCAGTGATGCAACCTCTACATGCAGCAGAGAACCCATGGGGGGTGTAGATCAGAAGCTGGCTCAACTAGAGACTCTTTATCTGAAAGCACTTCAAAACCAAAGAAAAAATTAAAAAATTTTCAAAGCAGTTCCCAGGAAACACCAATGTTTTGACATGATGCGTCAATAAATTTAATTAAACCATTAAAATTAATCTAAGGATGACCTCTGCAAAGGTAGGGTATAAAGATAAGCCTCTAAGAACAGTGATTTAGATTAAATATCCTTCTCTTGTGGTTTACTAATAACACACAACAAGCCCTACTGACTAGTACACATGAACATCTAAAGAATTACATGGACTAAGAGGGGAAAAAAAAAAAAAAGCAGGATTTGTTTAGTTTGGTTTTGTGAACTAATTCCTAAATCTTGCTTTAATTGTTTTTCTGAAGTGGAATTTAGATGCCACTTGGAGGCACTCTTATACTATTCTTACTTGAAGTTTCTTAGGAACTCTTCATGCAGGGGAAAAGTAATTTTTTTTAATTTCTTTTTACTTCTAATAATCATCTGGAAATGGGTAATTAACAATGGTTTGGGTAGTTAAACTTTGACATTACTTGTATTTATTACCTTGTAATTTTGTCAGAGGTAAATAGTCGCCTATACTCTCAGTAAAACTGACTTAATTCCCTTATGCAATGGGTGATAAGCTGTGTCTGTGATGCAATGTTGGCTCAAAGAAGTGGCTAGGAAGGATTATAAACTGCCAATTTATACAGATTAGTCACTTTAAAATTGTACGGGGTTTTATCATTTCAGATTTGAAATTAAGCACCCAGTTTATCATTATATCCCTTATATATTAAATTATATAAAATTATCTTTGAGAAGCAGATAAAAGTATTTCTGTTTTATAGGCACATATAATCTCCCAATTTTGACTGTATTTAAGATAATGAACTTTGGAATAAATTTCAGTATATTTGGAGAATTGTAAAATTCTTCTCTGTCTAAGCAGGGGTGACATTTTGCAAAGCACTGTAAGAGTACTTTCCAAATTCATATGTAATGTGTTCATTAATTTTCAATAGCTCAACAACCAAAAAATTAATCAGGCTAAAAGAAAGCTTGGCCATTTCTTGCAAGGAAACACCTGCACATTTGGGAAAGCTTACAAGAGGAGAAAAGGCCTTGGAACACAGTGTTTTCCTCAGTAAAAGATGCAAAAAAAGGGAACTGATCCACTAACATGGAAAAAAAATAAAACCATGGTTCAGAAAGGCAGAGTTTGAGTCCTTTCCACCCTAACCCTGGGATGTGCACCCACTCTCCTGTACCACCTCACACCTCTGCAGAGGGTCAGTCAAACCATTTTTAAGGGAATGATGCAGAGTCCAGTGTCCTGATAATTCTGCTGAGGAGGTGCAGGGGCTGCTGTAAATCCCACCAGCACAGCCTCATGGCACCAAGCAAACAGCAATTTTACAAGTTCCTGCCATCCCAAATGACCATTTCACACAGCTCAACTGTGCAGTTCAAAACCCATCTGCACAGAGATGTACCTCACACTCATCTCTCCAAAGAAATCCTTGCATATGCTCTAGATAAATATTAGGACTCCCTCAGAGTGAAGGAGATTAGTAAAAACTATACTTGAGCAGAGCATAAGTCTAAATAGTGAGTGGTGAGGGATAATGCCTGCCTGGGGAGCCATCAGGACAAAGTGTGCTTGCAGAGAATGATGGCTTTAGCAATGTCAGAAAGAAGGCAGCAAGTGGAAACCACTGCATTGAGAGGATGGGAGAGAGATGAAAGCCAGGGAAGCCCAGTGCCATGAGAAGGACAAAGGCAAATGGATATTAAAGCTTTGGAAATCTTCTGGCTCTGCTAGTATCCTGCTTTTTGAGCTCTAAGTTTCTTTTGCAACATGCACTGACCATGATTTTCTGCCAGCCTTGTTTCTTCCTGACATGGAGCATCCACAGAGGCCCAGAGCAGCAGTGCCAGATCCCACATCCCAATTCCAGCTGCAGGGAAATTCCAAAGCCCTGTCCCATCCCATCCCATCCCATCCCATCCCAGACCCAGCACCCACCAGACGTGTTTTCCAAGTAGTTCGTTGCCCACAGGGGATTCATCTTTAATTAATGTGTACAGCTTCTACTTGAACTTAAAGTCTTTTTCCTGTGCCTTTTTGTATTGTCTGTTCTGCTAAAGACACCTAAACTGAGCATGTACAGTATATGAAAGTAATAGTGACTGTGAAAAAGCAATGGAAAGAGTACAAATTTTCCCAACATCCAGTTGCAGGAGTTTCAAAACTTATCCTACACTTCATAGCTTGTTTGTCTTGAATCTGCCACCTCCTACTCTCTCTATCTCCCATCACTTGAAATATTTTTTTTTCCCTTTTCTCCTTCCATTTTTGTTTGCTTGCATTTTCTCTTTTTCACTCTACCCCATAGCCTTTCCATGTTCTTCTCCTCTGCATTTATTTTTCTCTCCAGTTTCTACAGTTCCTCTCTCATTTCAGGCATGTATCATTGGCATAAAAATATTATCTGCAAAATTAAAGGGGAATTGGAAAGTCACATCCTTTAATAAGCAGGATTTCTTACAGGTCATACTCTATTTAGACAAATCTTCTGGCACTATTCACAATTCAGAATTGTACTGAGAAAACACATGGACACTTTTTTCAGTGAAGTAGATGGTTGGCCAAATCCCTCCTTTGCCACATCTTTCCTTGCTCTTTGGCTGCTAAAGATTTTTCATACAGCAGAAAAACCTAAGTGGAATTTGACCTAAGCCAAGCACTTAGACAGAAGTCAAATTTCCTGAGAACAAAGTGATGGAGACAGCACAAAGGATCTGATGATAAATTCAATGAACATGTTTGTCTGAGAGATGCTACCCCACCACAGCCAGTTCAGTTAAACTTGGTTTTCTGAACATTAAGGATGGTCTAAAGTCAAAATCATGGCAGTTGCTGGATAGCGGGGACATCAGACCCTGGCATTAAGGACTCATAAATATCCTTTCTTGGCCTTGCTGCTGTTTCATGAAAGCTCAGTAGGTGCCTCCATGACTTGATGGTAAAAGGATGCAGACCCTGCAGAGGAGAGGTCAGCTCCAAGTGGTCAACGTCCCCACTTAAAGGTGATCCCAGAGCACAGGAAAGGCTTCTCTTCAAGTTAAAAGTTTACTTTTAGCCAATACTTCATCCACCCTCAGGTCACCAAAGGATTTATGCTTGTGATTTTACAGCCAAACTGGTCTCTGATGCTAATTTGACAAGCCAACTGGTGAATCCTTAAAACACTTTCCTGTTAAAGTGACTAGACAGAGTTGAAACTGTGCATTAGGGTGTCAGTCACAGAAACCATCTGTTCAAACAGGGTTTTTTGTTCTTTCCAAATTCAAGCTTTCTGAATGAGATGCTGACTGTTTTATAAAATACTGACAAGAATCAGTATACAAGAAATTACCTATTCAGCATCTCTAAGAGATGGTAATTGACAGTAGTCTGTTAAGAAGTAAAGATGTTTTGAGTGATTAACATTAGGGAGGATGAGTTATAGAGTCTCTTTGTTAACTCTGTATTAAATTAACCTTCCTAGCATTTACAGTTGGAGAAGTGCTTTGCAAAACACTACAAATGAACCTTAAGTGCAAGGCACTGTTTCCCATGGCTAGTCACAACAGCCATAAAATAAATCTGGGGTCTGGATGAGCTTTGCTGCTTTTCTTCAAGACAATATCCTAAGGTGATTTTTATTTTTAGCCACAAATGACTCACTATCACCTCCATCTTTTCCTTTATGACTCTAATCTTTCAAAACTAAGGAAGAGTGACTCAGAGAAAGCCTTTACCCCTGTGATAGCAGTCAATGAAGATTACCCACCTCCAACCTCACAGATTTGCAAGATTCAGGAGGATCAAGGTCCAGGCAAGTGAGTCAGACCCCAGGGTTGACCCTTCTGGAACAAGAAGGGTCTGAGCCAAGACCATCTGGGGCCCCTATCCTACCTAAATTACCCTGCAAACCTCAGATCCCAAAATAGTCAACTTGCACCAGCACCTCTGATTGACAATTCAAAGATATCAGGCTGATCCTTCTTTGTCTTGGATTCACCAATGCTCCCTGACCCTCCACAAGTTTAATGCCATCATTTTGTTGATTTAATTCCCACCGAACTCCGACTCTGATCTTTGCTTTGCCCCCTTTAGCAGACACTGACACTGAATTACCACACCAGGGTTTTCTGCTGAGGTAAAAAAAAATTACTTTCCTAGAATTTTTTCCTTTCAGACAGTCTAAAGATAGTTTGGATTAATAGTAGATTATCTTGCAGAGAAATACCAATATTTTGATCACAGTATCACAGTTATTGTGAAATCACACACCCCTCAATAGATACATGGCATTGCCATTCCAAACCTCTCACAGCAAATGGTAGCCAGCCTCTTGTTGGATACCTGAAGGCTGAGGAGACACTTTTCTACTTTTCTTTACTTGTGAGGACACAATTTACATAGACAAAACTAGAAAATTCCAAGAACTCAAGAAGAAGGAGCAATTTAATATCAGACTTCTCTTAACATACAATGAGATTTTTGTCTTTATTGTGAAAGTAGTAGCTACCAACTTTCTTTACAATTTCCAATACCAGAAAATTAATTCTCCTCCCTCTCTTCTTTATATTCATAGAAATGGCATGAAGTTCTTTTTTTTATTTATTTTTTCGGTGAAGCACATGAGGCTGCTTTCATCAAATCACAGAATGGATTAGGCTCAAAAGGACCATAAAGATCATATTATTCCATGCCCTTCCATGAGATGGGACACCTTCCACTACCCCAGGGTGCTCCAAGCCCTATCCAACCTGGCCTTGGATGCTTCCAGAGGGCAGCCACAGCTTCTCTAGAAAACCTGTATCAGGGCCTCACCACCCTCACAGGGAAGAATCTCTTCCCAATATTCCATCTAACCCTGCCCTGTGTTAGTGTGAATCCATTCCCCTTTGTCCTGTCACTCACTGCCCATCTCCAAAGTTCCTCTCCAGCTCTCTTGGAGCCCCCTTTGGCATTTGAAGAGGCTCTAAGGTCTCCCCAGAGCCTTCTCTAGGCTGAACTCTCCCAGCATAGCTTCAGATCAGAAGGGCTTCAGTCCTCTAGGTATCTTTGTGGCCTATTCTGGACCTTCTCCAGCAGCTCCATGACCTTCTTGTGTTGGGAGCCCCACAGCTGGATGCAGTGCTCTAAGTGAGGGTCTGACTTTTGAGAAGAATCTGTCCATTGACATCTTCCCCGTACTTGTTGAAATACAAAAGAAGAAAACGGGCGAGAGAACGTGACCCTGCAAACATATTTTTCTATATTAAAAAAGAATGACATTACAAATATCTGCTATATTCCAGCAGAGCATTCCTCTGTCAGCAGGCTGTGAAGCTGAGGAGGCTCTAGGTGTTCTCTGCAAGGCTGCTCAACAGACTGCAGAGACAGAACAGACCTTCGCTCTGTGAAATCCTGCTGACAGCTCCGAGCTGAATGCTGCAGCTCCTTGTCCCCTTAAGATAACACAATTGCTTGGATGCACAGCTTCTTATGCAGTTTATGAGGCAGTGATCAATCTCTGATTGACAATTCTAATTAGCAGCTCTCTTATGTGCAACATTATGGCATTTTATAGCAACTTTCTCCTGGATATTAAACCTCCACAGCCATCTTACACGAAATAAAGTATTTTATAGATCATTTGATACCCAATGCTATCAATTCTGTTTGTTTATACTGAAAGGCTTTGTTGGTATTATAATATGCTGGTTTTGATATAAAAATTCATATCTTTAATACCCAGCAATATCTTCTAAGGCCTCAGCTTTTCTTCTCTGAAGAGCTCTTGGCATTTGAGGCTGACACAGGAGAACTACTGTGTCCTGTTATTGCTGTTTCCAGAACTCTGTGTATTCCAGGTATAATGTTTTGTGCATTTAGAGATGAGATTCTTTCCCCCCTCCAATGGCAGTGATTCATAATGGAATATAGAAATCATAAGAAAAAATGACATCTGTTTAAAAATATGGTTCTCGGTTACAGTCACAATGACATATCACATTTTGCTTGGTTGAAAACAGCTAGAAAATGGTGCTCATTTGAGATGTGTTATGAAATGTCTAAACAGATTTGTCATAGAATAACGACTTCCCCCCAAAACCCACTCCAAACTAGGTAATAATTACACAGCAGGGTCATTCCTGAGCATCCCCATTAGAATCTGTAACTAGCAAACCAAAGTCCATCAAAAAGACAGGAAATAAGCTGGGTTTGAGTCACCAAGTTCCCCACCTGTACTAAATATGAGTTTGTTTCAGGGTATTTTTTTTTCCCTCCTTGATATTTCTTTTGGAAAACTAGGCTTTCCATCATACAGAAGGTGATAAATTACTGAGAAAAACACAGTATCTTTTCTTGTCATGTGTGTGGCTTGTACCAGAGATCTGTTTTCCTTGATGTTCTTGGAGGGAGAGACAGTATATAAACGAAAAGTTTTTCTCCTCTCTCCCCAGAAATCCCTAAACAGTAATTTGAGCTTAAATGTTACCTTAAGCCTATTTTAAATTAACCACCCAACACTTCCAAAACTGAATTTAAAGATGAAGAATCAGCAAAAATTCTGTAACAACACCAAAAAAAAAAAAAAAAAAAAAAAAAAAAAAGATTATAAAGTACAGATAAGGAGGTTGATGATATATACACTTGAAATACCAGATAGCAGCAGACAGAATGCAAAGCACAGCAGGGCAGTTACAACTCAGTGCGATTCATCTTTTAAATGATAAGGCTTCTCTAATTTTATGAAGTATTTGTCATATCAAATGCTTCCTAGTCCCATGAAAAATTTCTTTGATTTCCATCCCTTAGGATTTTGATGTACAGTACAGTGCTGCCTTCATATCAGGATTAATGCTGGAATTATAAATAAACCACTCAATATTTAAGGCTATTGATGGTGGTAAATGACACCCTGAAAGTTGAATTTCCACACTGGACAGTAACTTTACAGTATTGCACAAATCAGGAGCTGTACAGAGACAATCTCTTCTATTTTATTCAGAAGGGACATGGCCTGGAGATCCATTGATTTCAAACTTATTTTGCAAGTTTTCATTTAAATATCATAAATCCTCCCAGTAAATTGAAAAAATACATTTTATTCCCTTTGGAAATTAGTCGGGAGGCAATTTATATGCATATATCTAATACATAGGCACACAGACATAGAAAAATGTGATTTGAGGGGAGAGATTGTATTGAATTAATAAAAGCAAAGATAAAAATTCAACTAGGACCTCCAACATAATCAGTCCTTTCAAGTTACATCAACTGCAGGAGTTCAGCCACCCAAGCTGACCTTTGGCTTTTCCTTCCAGGTCATCCCCCTGCACCCAGGGCACCTCCTGCTCCTTGGCTCGGGGATTTTTCCTTCAGCTGCCAACCCCAGTCACTGTTTGCACAGCCAGGTGCTCTGCTCATCCTCTGCTAACAAGGCGTTTCTTCTGCTCCACTGAAAAACTTTGTCTTTTGCTATTTTGGCAGGCTTCATTCCCTCCTACCTACGCCTTCTCACCCTCATCCCCCTCCTCTCCTGCCAAACACACACCTTTCCTGAACCATTTTTTCTCCATTTCATTTCCATACCTCTCATATAAAGCGATTCCCGTGTGACTCATCCAAATTCCCCAGTCTCCAAACATCAGGGAGAGCCCCTGCTACATGCTCAGGGTTCTTATGTTTTACCTTTGAATTGAGTTTTGCCATGATTCAAAACAATTTGTATTGAATATTTTCAGCCTGTTAAAGAATGGGGGATTTTGCTCAAATTTAAACAGGACTCTCCCTGCTATGCATCAAAACCCCACAAAACTACCCATATTTTCTTCATATGTTAAATAACAATAATCAGAAATGGCAAAGAATGCTAATACCCCACATCACTTGTGCTTGAGGGAGGCATCAGCCTCACCCACGCTGAAATCATTGTTAAATTTGGCATCACTAACAGGGCCACAAGGATAAATCTTCCTTCAGACAAGGATAAATCTTCCTTCTCATCCGCATTCGGGCACGGTTTAGAACAGTGCTGCCTGCTCTACACTTTTGCTTTTCTCTGCTGAGTTTGGGGAGAGAGAGGTATAAAATATGCAGCACAGACCCCTGGTGCAAACTGGGGGATGTGTGGTTACTCCTGCTTTGATGGAGGGAAAACATGTTTCTCTCATCTACTCTCCTTGGGCTGCAAAGTTGGGAAAAAAGGAAGTCCATGGTACTCCTTTGGAAAGGAGAGTGCTGTCAGTCCAAGTAACTGAGTCCAGTAATAATAAAAAAAAAAAAGACATTAAAAATAGTTCTGGTAGTTGATTAAAATTGTGTGATATTCACTGTGGAGCAGAAATACTTTCACAATTCTAAGGTAACCAACTTATGGAGTTAAGTTTATGCTTTAACAGTATAACACACCTCAAATCTCACTAAGCAATCAGATCTACTGATAATAGATTTTTATTAAAATTAAAATAGATAATTTTCCAAATAACTATTGGAAAGCCTTAAGTGTATTTTAAATAACATCCACAGTTTTTTATCCAGTATCTTTAGACCTATAGTCAAAATGACACTTGAGTAATGTAGCATGTAAACAACAGTCACACTGAGGAATTAATTGTGCCATTTTTTATTCATGTATAGATACACAAAACAGATCAGCTTTTTTGTGTACCCTAATATTTCTCAGCTTCTGTTGCTAATATTTTTTATATTTGGTTCAGGTGACAGTCAAAATTAAGGCATTTACATATAAAGGGCAGTAAAACATAAAACATTAATTCTGCATTTTAACATTAATTTTATCTCAGATACTTTATGCCACTTCATAAAATTTAAAGCTATTAAATTTTAATTTAAAGGCTTCACTTATACTGAATTTTAGCACTTGTCTTATTTAGAATAGACCTTCAGTACAGGAGATGTAATTTAAGATGACCTGTAAAATGTATAGACAAAGCTTCTTCTGGTATGTGTCCTGTACCAGGTCAATTTTACTGACATGCCCTCAAAAACCAGCCTGCCCTTGACAAAGAAAATTATTTCAAAATGCTTTTTTATTTCCCTTTATCATTACATACATGAGAACAGGTTGACAGAAGATTCAATTGCCCAAGTTTATCTAGGAACTAAGAGGTAGAGACCCAGTTTGAATACACATCTTCCAGCTCTTCAAACACCAATACCTTCCCAAGAGATCCTATCCTCTACCATATCAATTAAAAAAAAAATCCCAGAAGATAAATAGCAGGCATGTCAGACAGCAGCCCTGCCTGCTGTTTCCCCTAGTTAGAAATGCAAACAAGAATTGACCTGTGCTGTTTCTGATCCCAAACCAGTTATCAGAGTTCATCTCCTTCAGCAGCCAGGCCAAGGGAACTCGAGTCAATGACCGTGGATAAAAGCCTTTCCGATAAACCTTCAATCCATTAAATCAAATGGCGACTTTAAGTTGATGAAGATAATAATAAATTATTTCTTAATCCTGATGTATCAATCTATCATAGGTGGTGGCACAACGCAACGAGCAGCAGCACTAAAAGCTTTGTGAAAGTCATCTCTTCCCTCAGCAAGTGGGAGAGGGGATACAGAAGGGGACAGAGGAGAGACAGGTCACAACTCCCGTGCAAGGGGAAAGGAAGGACCTGATGTTGGCATGTCACTGTGAAAAGTGGCCCTGACAAAGGTTCATGGTATGGCACAGAGTCTGACAGTGTCACAGACAGAACCAATCCCTTCAAGTTACTTTGAGGAGCATAAAGAACAGGATGCTTCCTCAGTTTGGGGAATATTTACAGTATTTACAGTTGTTCTCCTATTGTTATCGACAAGATGGAGAAGCACAGAGACCCTTTTGTCTGCTGCTGGCATGCTGGTAATTCTGAACTCTGCTCATGCATGTTTATCAGACTAATTCAGGGAATGGCAAGAGTGAACTCCTCTTGGAGCATGCTCACAGCTTTTTCTTCAATAATGAAAACTGAAATATTTTTTTTTCAAAGTTCTTGGAATTCATAAAAAGAGGAAGTGGCAACTCTAAGAAACATCTGTTTTTTTTTTTTTTTTTTAAACCAAACTGCTCTAATCCAAGCAATACACAATGAAAGCATTCAGATGTGGTTTGCATCCAGATCCAAATCTGGCCGTTCCATTATTATTTTACAATTCTGCCTGATGTATTTCCCACTGGTACTCCTGGATTCAGGCACTTACTTCACCATCAGCTGGTGAAATGAGGTGTTGGTTTTGATCCATTGTGCTGGATCCTCAGGATGAGAGGCTGTTTCTCCACTAACACAAAGGACAGAGGGATAATGACACCAAGGAAGTGCCTGAAGTGAGACAGCATGAGGGGCTACACCTATGGCCAGGTCCAAATATTCCAGGCTGTGCAACTTTCCCTTTTTTGCCTTTGTTTGGAGATTCCAACATGTGTTGGCTGGGATGGTGGTGTCTCCTTACACCTGTTAGCTTTCACATCGGAGCTTCCCAATACAAATAATTTATATTTCTCTAAGCACACACGTTTTGGCATCAGGACAATGACAGCATTACAAACCCACCTATTTTTCACACTGAATGTTAAGAGCTTAAAAAGACCAGATGAGTTTTTTCTGTAATTCCTGGAGAGTTTGGTCCAGTGAACACTCAAAGACCTTTATTTTATAGCTTTTGCTTCACAGGTCAGCTGAACTCTTTATCTACCCATCTTGTACACTCTGAGCTGCAACATTTGAGAGCTCTAAACCCAAAAATGAACCAAGAAATGTTTGAGTTGCATTTTACTTCAGATATTTTCTATGCACCACTGCACACACACAAAAGGCACATCTGATGGGAATACTGCCTGAAAGGGTGTTATCAGGTGTTGAGACCAGCATTGAAGACTCAAGACTTCAGATAAAACCTCAAAATTTTGAAGTCTTCCTTGTAGTTAGTAATTTGTATTTACACAGCCAGACAAGCAACTCATAACATTTTACATTTCTTCTAGAAATAAATCTTGCAACATCTGTGTGAGATAGAAACTTAAATATGGTTATTTTACAGATGAGGAAACTTAAGCACAGAGAATAGTGCATGACTAAGAAATTGACATTTACTTTCAATGCCTAAAATGGACTCTCAGGCATCTAAATTATGGCTTAAGTATTCACATTCAGAAATGAGCATTTTTCTCCAATTAAAAAAAGGACCTGTCAGGTATAAAAATACATAAATCCCTAAAAATAACTGAGTTAACATCTTAGGTTGTTTAAAAGTCTTATAACTTCTACCTGGTAACTTTCCAAACAGCGACCCCAGGGAAAACAATATGCCTAAATATTAATAACAGGATTTCTGCCACTGGACCTACTATTATTATAAAGAGAAGTGATTATTTCTGCCTTAAAAGTGTGTGGTTGGGGTGTTTATTTATCACCTTGGTAAATAAAAAAAAAATCACAAATAGAAGCACAGTAGGACAGTGAGCAATTGCTATTGCCAACACTTGGTCCATCTCATGTTGAATAATATAGGTCTCATAACTACTAAAGAAACTTTTTGTAATTTTCTATAGCAGGACATTCTTAATTTTTTTTTTTTTTTTTTTTTTTTTTTTTTTAGTAAGAGGCACTTTTATGTTTTCCCTAACTGTGAACTCAGGGCATGCATTTCATTTTGATTTTTTTGTGTCTTCAAAGCTTGGTCATGCTACCTTCACCCACCTGCCACTTACCAAACCTCTTTTCTTCTCCTTGAGCACAGAAGATGGCCCAGACAATGCAGCAATCATTCAAATCACATCTCCAGCACACACGCTGGATCTGCTATGGCTCGCACTGCTTCTTATCCCTTGCAATAAATTTTAATCAGATGCTTTGTACCCTGTTGTATTCTTGTCTGAAACCATCCAAAGTGCTGTTGTTGCTAAGGAAACCACTTCCGTTATCCTCACACTCATCTCCACTGCCTCCTTCCCTCCCTTTCCCTCTCCCCATGTTTTCCTTGGCTCCAAGGGGCGACCCTGGAGCCACTGAGCCATTTACCCCCTCATACCTTGGAGTGCAAACTCACTTGAAGCACATAAGAGATCCCTGCTACCAGAATTGGTGGTATTTAAAGCATGGCCATCCCTGTACAGGTCTATTATTTAATTAGTCCCTGCACAGCAGGGAACAAGCCAATCCCAATGGCTGCAACAGTGAAGAGAAGCTCTAACCCGCTGTGAAAAAAAGGCAAAAATTCAGCTCTGGGCTCTTCTTGCAGGAGACAAAAAAAAAAAAAAAAATAAAAAGAAATACATGGAACAGAATATACAGGCTGAATAAGCCAGTGTTTGGGAATTTTTCCTAAGGAATGAAGTTTTAGACCCCTTCACTCTCCTCTGCAGAGCCCTCTCTCCATTAGAACCCCACTACAGGAAGAGCTGTTTACCTCTTTCAGAGAAATCAAGTCCCCTGAGCCATTTGACTGAAGGATTGATTTCTGACCCTTTGCTCCTTCCAGGCTCCTGATGTTTAAATCATCAGGAAGGATGCTCATGGTTAGTGTTATATCTTCTCAAAGCTGTAAGCAGCATGTGCAGAGCATGGTTTCACCACCACGAGCTCAAGGGAAAAATAAGGAAAGGGGAAATTTGGCTTTTGCCATGACCATCCTGCGTGCCCAGAAGCAGAAGGCAGAACTAAGCCAGGCTCTTAACTGAAAGAGGCCCAGGGGATGCACAGTAAGGAAACAAAGTCAACAACTATTAGAGTAGGAATGGATAAGCCAGCATTTGAATAATATTTCAAGTTTTATTTGGTAGGGTTTTTTTAGGAAAAAGAAAATTCATTCAACATGTACAATTCCCTATTGGAAAGGCCCCTGTAACTATATAATGTGGCTGTCAGTAATGAGAATTTTGACACATTTGCCCTTTTTCTATACTCATTACTCTTCTCCCCACCTTGCTTTTGCTTTTTACCACACTCAGCTTTGTATGGGGGAGTGCAGAAGAGGCAAAAGGCAAAACTCAGAGCTAAAGAGCAAACAACTTCTAATATTATAGAGCTTTCCCTGTGTTTTTGCTTTCCCCAACTGAGCCTCCCTGCCATTAGTATTGAGAGTGAGGAACCTGCTGGGTCTGTTGCGGTTGTCCTATTGACTTTCTCTGGATGAATAAGTTCCTGTCAAGAGCAGCACTAAATATCCACTTTAGAAAAGCACTTTTAGCCATAAAGAGCACATTTTCCCTTCCTTTCTAGAGTCAGAGCCAGCGCTGCAAAGCACAATGAAAATGCAGTCTTTGGAGACAGATATAATTATAAGTAAATACTTCACAGGCATTAATTAGCAACATTTTTTCACCTGTGGTTTGTATAGGGAGTCAAACATCCCTCAGTAGAATTTGCTGTTGCTCCTATACTTGCTACCAACACTTCATAAGTAATAATTACACCAAACCCTTTTACTGCACTAAGCTTCAGGTGCTTGAATAACATGTATCTAAAACCTTAGTTGTGGCATTTTTTAATTTTTTTTTTTTTTTTTTTTTTTTTTTTTTTTTTTTTTTTTTTTTTTTAGCAAAAGGCTGCTAAGATACTGATCCTGAATCAACTGCATGACAGCTTCTTAATACTTTCTTGTGGTCAGGAGCTAAATCAAGGATAGATCCCTTGACAAAAAATTCACAGAATTCCAGAATGCTTATTTGGGATTTCAGCTAATTATCTGAAAAAAATCATTGAGAGGACTGAAGCAATGGCTCATCTGCATTCAGCATCAGTGCCATAAGATGAAGGTCAAAGAAAAAACTGTACAGAAACAGGAAAGCAGAAGAGACAAAAATAAAGGCCAGTGTATTGGTCTACAGCCTTGCAGAACATCAGAGCAAATGCTCAGTGAGGAACACAAGCCATGGCTCTGTGTATGCCAGCAAAGAGAACAGACAATTTCTTTGGTCTGTGCATGCTCAAAGGTTATGTTGTTCTTAATCAATGGCTACTACTCTCACCCACTTAGACAATACATTACTGATATAATGCAGTAAAGGGCCTTAAAGATTCCTTAAATTATTCTTCATACAATAAAATTCAGAATTCTGGATTCACTTGGCAGAGTTCTGCCCTTTCCTTGAGGTAGAAAGCATAAAAGAAATTGCTCTCTTGCTTTGTTGGGGTGATGTTCAGAGGTAGGGTTCCTATGCTGATTACAGAATGGAAATCCTAACAGAGAAGCTCATGCATATATGGATAAATTATTATGGAGGTTTAATTCTGGAGAATATTATCATCAATAAACCTACACGTTATAGAAAGTTCAGAGGCGAGTAGGAGGGAAACATCAAGATATTCATCTGAAAACTAAGATAAATGTTAGAAAGACTGGATTTGTTTTGCATAAGCCTTGGAACATGTGTCACCAATGTGGCCCTGGAGCAGCTTCGGGCAGTGCTGGCTGTGAGCAGAGACTGGTGGAAAAACAACACAGCCTCTTGTGGCTGTGACTCAGCATCATGAGTGTCTCCTGACACACGGTCTCCTGCCACCACGTACTGCAAGGGCTCCTTCAATCAAGTGGCAGAACCTGTATTTTCATTGCTAGACACCTCCAGATTTGCTTATGAGGGCCTAGATCACCTCGTCCCTTAGCTCAATCCACATAACCCACCTTCAGATTTCCATCTGAGATGTAGAGTTTGCTGTTTGAGCATATGAATATGCAGTCAGGAGCTGTCAAAAAATCATGCAGCTATTCACTGGAACAAACAAGAGAGGAGAAATGTCTTAATATCAGAGCTGGCTTGACATTTCCCAGCATAACTGGATCTGGCTATGGTCTGCAAGAAATCAATTCACAGAGAAGCCACAAATATCAGCTAATGCCTTGGTTCATAAACTTTTATCCATGCTGGTATGAAAGTCCTATTAAAGTAAATAGGGCGAGAGTCTCAGGCTCAGGTTGAGGGCCCAGAGCAGGTAAGAAGTCAAGCAGGCTCTTTAAAAGCTCCCTGGAGAAGAGACCAGGGATATCACTTGGAAAATAGCCCTATTTTTTTTTTTTTTTTTTTTTTCCTTCATATACATTACTCCCATTTTACCTATTCTGGACAGCCTGAACTAAAGAGATTGCTTAGTGCCTTAGTTTTGGTAAAGGTCATATAAATATTGATCACTACTGGAAAGGTTCCAAAAACCTTTTCAACTGATGCCTTTTTTTTGTGGCCAATTAATTTTTATTTCCATATTTTGAAATGAAAAGTTTCCAATTCCACTTACTTGACAAATGATTTTCAGTATTGTGAATAAGAGGATTTTATAGGACTAGGTAAAATCACTGGAAGATTTTTAAGGACTGCAGCTCACTCCTTTAGATCTGGGGTTTTTTTGACAAGAGGGAAGAAAGGTTAGAGTAGTGTACAGCATAAATAATTTTCAGCTAATGACCTAAGACTTCAGGGTCAGGTCTTTCAGGGGTTTATTACTAATCTCTTGACTGCAACTGACTTGTGGTTTCATTTGTGGGATTTTTTTTTTTTTTTTTTTAAAGAAAATAAGGAGGGTTTTCTTCTTTTAGAAAAATCATGGTTAGTTTCAGCTATTTTCTCAGGTTTTCACAGATTAAGGCCTTGATTATGGTTTTCCTGAATGCATGGCATGTTTCTGATGAAGAGAAGAGATTGAGAGCAATTTAAGTTGGTGACAGAATTTAACATTAATTGAGTCTACACTGGGGATTATTCTTACAGGTATTATTACAATGGAAATAGAGACAGCCAAAAGGACAAACATTTAGTGAAGACATGCACTAAATAGAACAGGGCTTGCAATAATTAATATTTCAGAAACTCATGAAAGCAAATTAGCAGTAAAGAAGCAGAATTGCAACTTAGATTTCCAGGTTTCTGCTCTAAAATTAAGCAAGGTCAAGGATAAGATTAATTTCTTCAGTACAGGTTATAGTCTCAGTGACTGTTTAAATTTTATATGATCATAATGGCCATAAAACAAATAGGAAGAGAAGGGGCATGAGAAGAAAAAGGAAGAGTATTTTTATCATCTGATTCTGGAAAAAAAAACAAACAAAAAACCAGGACCCATTGGAATTTTCTCCATAGAATTATAAGATGGGTTGGGTTGGAAATGAGCTTAAAAGATCATTTAATTCCAACCCCCCCTGCCATGGGCAGGGATTTAATCAGTTGGTTTTAACATTGGAACAGCTCTTTACCAACAGAACAATCAAACTGCAGAACCTTACAGCAGGTGTTAAACATGCAACATCTAAACACAAAATTTCTGTATGCTAATCAAATTATTACACTTTTAAAGATAAAACCTATTGAAAATAAACCTTTTCAGAAAGAGGTCTGGTTTTCTGTTGGTGCCCCTTACTCATGAGCATGTAAAAGCAATTCCCATTTAAGTGAAAAACATGTCTAACTGCTTTAAGTACATAGTGGAAGAACTTCTATCTCTTTTTTTTTAATATGCAGAGAAGTTAAAATATCTCTCTTTGGAAATTGTTCCCGATAAATGTTGGGGAAAACAGGCTGTGATGGCTGAAATGGTCATGTGGTTTGCTAAGCTGACCTTGGTGTCTTCCCTCAGGTGGAAGGAGGTAGCTGAACAAAACCCTTCCACTCTGGAGACAGACTTTGGAGCTGATTAGTCAGCCACACACTTAAGTCTATTAATACATAGCACTATTGCCATGGTAGCAGGTTAAAGTTAGAAGTAACTAGATTTAAATAATTTAAATATGCTAAAAATACCAACTTCTGGGCTTAAGTGGTTCTATTTGTCACCTATAATGACAATTGCCACCTATGCTAAAAAGTCTCCTTGAAAAACTTAGTCCCAGCATGTGCAGAATTTCCTCATCTATGTGATCATGCTCCAAAATTGGTGTCATAGTTCCATCTGCAGACACCAAACCCAACAGTTTTGCTTCTCAGATATAGTGAATCTGCCCAGCTTTATTTCTAGCATAAAGCAATAACCAGATAATTGGAAGAAGGTTGAATCCAGTTAGTTTGATTTGGTATGACCCAGGCAAGTTGGCCTCCAGATGAATTCAAGCACAACTGCACAAGTTTCCCTTTCCCCATTTGCTCTACATCTACAGAGACCACAGAAAAAAGCTGTAATATATTTAGAATTTAAGGAGTTTTGCAGTGCACATATATGGCAAAATCTTCAAAAAATGAAAAGAATATGAAATTATATTGCCCAAACATCAAACATCTAAAAATATTGACTGTGCTTGGGAAAAAAAAAAAAAAAAAACCAACCCAGACCACAACAAACCAACCAACCCACCCACCCCAGAACACAACAAACTAACCCACCCTCCCCAGAACACAACAAACCAACCAACCCACCCACAATATAACAAACCAAACCATAAAAATTAACACTGGGTTTCAGAGAGGTGGTAAAAAAATGTTATCTCCCCTACATCAGTTTACCAAAGTGCAACCCAAATGTAAAGTAAAATTTGTTCTGAGAATTTCTGACTTGGTGCTCCAGACTCACTAAATTAATGCAGTGTCAATTCCAATCAATCCAACCCACTCACCTATGTAAAATACTGCAGGTGCATTACTGTTTCCAGGACTGACTGTTTGACAGCAATGGGAAAGATACAGGGCTCACAGTTAACAAAATATATTCAAAACCAACTTCTGTCTGTATTTAGCACAGACACCATATTTCAGATCTTAGCTTAGCTTGTCGTGTACATTTCTTGATTAAAAAAACTAACAGGGAACATTAAATATGTTCCTATTTCATCTGTCAATACACAAACTGTAGATGCAGCCTACTGTAGGATGTGGCTGGATGCCACTCAGGTGCAAGGAGGAAAGATAATTTTAACACCAAAAGATTACAACTACAAATTTACCTATCAGTAACCCAGCTGGGAAGCTGATCTAATAGACATTGTATTGAAGATTTTGAACAAAAAGTAAGAAAAATGCAGAATACAGGAGAATGTACCATTAGCTCTATGGTTTAATATAATTTGGGAATGGACAAACGTTTTCACCTTTTAGGGGATTTATAACAAAACAACACCTTTTTTCTTATTTCTATTTCAAGTCTAAAGAAATTCAAACTTTTTTTTGCAATGTTCCCTCTTCCCCATCCATCTGGTAGAGCTCTTTCCTACTGGTGAGACCATGAGGCCCTGCATCCTCAAGGGTCTGATTATCCACCTCTGGTGCAGCTCTGGTCCACGTGTCTGTCCCAGACCCTCAGGGGCAGAGCAGCCTTGTTTTGGTGGGATATCAGGAAGGAATGACTGGCCCATGATGAAATTACTCTCTCAAGCTGCCCACAGTGCAGATGAGGGTGGGAGGCAGCAGAACTGAAGCCCTGGCAGGTACAGACCCTGCCTGGGCAAGAATCGAGTTTTCCTAAAATGATATTACCACACACAGGAACAGGAGGCTAATTAGAAAACAGGGCTGCAGCAAGGAGCTTCCAGGAGGGATTTTAAAGATAAAGAAGAGCCAGCTAAGCTTACAGAACAAGCCAATACTGATAGCTGTGTGAAATGCAGATGCAGGGAGCCAGAAAAGTTTTAAACTTGAGCTGTTGTGACCGTGGATTCCTAGCACTGCTTCATTTGCTGCCCCCATTAGATTGCCACTCTGAGTTCCTGTGCTGGGTTATGCTGTGCTGGGCCAGCCTTCTCCTGGGATCATTACAAATATCTCAATTTAGTTTTCCAATAAAAATAGGAAAGTTGCAATTTAGCGGCACAGCTGCACTTATTGAAATAGCTCTGTCTCTGCTGGTGAGGGCTGTGAGGTGGAAAAGGAAGGGGAGAGAAACAGCTGCAGCACAGAGGAGCTGCTTGGGGACAGACACAAAAAAGGCAGGGAAGGACAAAGAGGCTTCACAGAAGGAGTTGCACCCAAAAGAAGCTGAGGTGATGCACATTAACACAGGCTTTATTTCATTGTGTTCCTATTTCACAGTTTAATGAATCAAGATACCTTGTAAGAATCGGAGCCAAGGCTGAGGGTTCAACTCTCTGTTCCATCCTGCTCTTAGACCCGTTCCTGCTTCTCTGTAAATATTGTGCATATCTACACATAACCAACAGCCTGGGTGTCTTATAAAACAAGCAATACAAAGACATCTCCTCATCGAGAAGGGCAATCACAAAGGTGAGCATCACTCTGAAGAGGTGCCACCCTTCCTGAACTCATGGGACAGCCTTGCATACTCTGTGTATGCTGACCCACCTCTCACTCATGTTTCTATTTCATTCTCTAAAATGATGGTTCATTGCATGTATCAATGGAAAAATATGACCAAGCTGTAGATGAATTTGCCCTTCAAAACAGATTTTGAAGGTCACCATTAGATGTCTCAGCTCCCACAGTTTGAATTGGCACACCTATGACTTCTGGCTTTATTTTTACTCACAACCAGGAAAACAAAAAGTTGTGAATATGAATTGTTAGCTAAAAAAACCTGAAGGCAGAAGATGTAAAGATTCACAGAACAATTACGTTCATAATTCAAAGGAACGGAAAAAGGAAAATCAACATTAAAAAGAAATGTCAGCAAACGTGGAGAAATTGTCAAGACAGTCTGTGGAACTAAAACAAAAAAAACCAAACCTCTAAACTTCAGGACAGCTGTTGTTAAAGGACAGCTTATTAAGGGCACAATATCAAATAATCCTGATACAGGGAAAATGGTAGAAATAGAGACCCAAGACCCTTTAGCAGACCAGATAATCAGAAAGGAATTATATTTAAAGTGGAGTTGTGCTGAAAGTGGAAATATAATTAAGGATAAGTGTAAATGAATAGTACAAGTATGTAGGCATAGAATTGAAAAGACAGAGGCACAAAGCAAGTTATGGACAGCTATTAATGTAAATGAAATCAGGAAAACAGTTCTAGAAATGAAACATTCATAACAGAAGATAAAGAGCCAACAAGTGACCTGATTTAAGTTCTAATAATGGCAAATGCAGGAAAACTCAAGCAGCCAAAACCTGCCTTTCTTCATTTTCTCTAAGAGTAATTACAGCCAGATACTGAAACAATTTTAACTGGGAGCGAAAAGCACAGGACGGGAATATGAAAAAGAAAAGTTGAAGAATATTTAAGTTAGACATATTTGAGTTCTAAAGACAAATGAAATGCACTATAAGGTACTCAAGGAATTAACTTGAGCCATCTAAGAAACATTAGCAATTATCTTTGAGAATTCAGAGGGCAGGGAAGTCCTGGGGGACTGGGGAAGGGCAGAAAGAGCATCAGCTCAGCAAAGAGAAGACAGAAAGAAGGTCCAAGGATTTAAAGATCAGACAACCTTTCTTTTGTATTTGGAAGTGTATTAAAACTGTGCTTAAAACGAGACAAAAATGTGAACATTTAGTGTGTGAACGTCTCGAGAGCAGATTAACCCTGTCACCCAAAAGAGGCACTCCTGACACTGACAAGCACGTGGGGAGCTGCAGATGCAGTCTGGCAAGGCTATTGATAGTAGGATCAACTCTCATCAGTTTCATAAGTAAACTCAGGGAGAAAGGCCTAAGAGAAGTTCTTGTGAAACATGCAGGTTTGAAAACAGCACTCAGAGCTTTTACTGTTGACCAGATATTAAAATGGAAAGATTCTGCAAGAGGAACTTCCAGGGAAGGCCTGTCCTGGATTTTGTTCTGCATTCTTGTGCTGGCTTTGGCTGGGGTAGGATTGATTCTCTCACATGGAGCTGCTGGAAACAGGGACAGGGCTGCTATTGCTGAGCAGTGGTGGCACAGAGCTGGGGACATTCCTGCTCCTCCTCACCAGCAAGGAGGCTGGAACCAGAAGCTGGGAGTGACACAACGGGGATAGCAAACCCCAGTGGACCCAAGGAACATCCTGGAAATGTTTGGCATCATGCTCAGCATGTAACCTGTGGTGAAAATAGGAAACTGGGGCCATTCTGAGCCCTGTTTTTCGGGGGATGGCTGTACACCTGCCTGCCCATGAGAAGTGGTGGAGGAATTCCTTGATTTGCTTTGCTTGCATGAACAGCTATTGTTTTACCTATTAAACTTTTATCTCAACCCCCAAGGTTGTCACTTCTCCTATTCTTTGCCCATCCCAGTGTGGGGAAAGTGAGTGGCTGTGTAGGGCTTAGCTGCCAGCTGGGGCTAAGCCACAGCAGTTCTTTAGCAAGAGATGCATGTTTTGACAAATACAGCTGTTTGTGTGGTCCCAAAGTAACAAACACATAATAGAGTAGCATTTTGCTAGAGGACTGGGAACAGTTATTTTAAGTTGGAGACATTTCTGGAAAGGTTGTCTTCCACGAAATGCTGTATGTAGTTACTGTGCTCAGCAAGTCTAAGGTTACCTCCTGCTTCTGGAAGGAATCCTGCAGCAGAGTCAGGCACTCGAGTGACAGTGCTGAAGACAGATATAAGGAGATGAGGATTTATCAGCTGAGATAAGGGGCTTTGGCTTCCTCATTAGTTACAGTCACTGTGGTTGAGCAACTGCATTGCCTCCTCCTCCTCCACACCAGGGGGGACAAAGCAAGCTACAAATTGCTGGGAACACTGCATTTATCATCAGCTCCAATTCACTCCCAGGCTAAGCACCAGCAATGCAGTTGTATTTTTAACTCATCTGGGGGGAGAGGGGAAATAAAAATATTAATAGCCATAACAAAGAAACAGCCATTTTGATGCAGTTTGATCAAACCCTATTTTCAACTTTGGGAATAAAAGCAGCTTAGAGTTTCCACCACCACAGAACAACACTACCCATGTAGGAATAATTTACTTGAGAATCAACCAAGCATAAGGACCAGGCAGACCAGGTAGGGGGTGCTCATCCAATATAGCAGTACTGCTCTTAGTACTCAAAGCACATCTTACTCAAGACTATGGAATCAGAAAATATTTTACTCTCTCTGTTAGGTTTCCTTCACAGTCTCCTGCAGAAACAGGTAAAGGATACACTTTCCCTCATGAAATCAAAATACCTCTGGAAGGTACCATCACAACAAGTTAGAAAGTCACAACAAGTAACAAGAGACCAACGAGTCACAATACCAGAATACAGCACAGGAAAAACTCTACAACTGTCTTCTCCTAGAGGAAAAATAGCTCTCAGATTGGGCCTTCTGTAAAAGGAAATAAAATCCACTGATGAACCTGAAAGGACCCAGTGTTAGGTATTGTAGAATAATAAAAGGATAAAGGATTGGAAGGGACCTTAAAGCTCAACCAGTCCCACCCCCTGCCATGGCAGGGACACCTTCCTCTATCCCAGGCTGCTCCAACCTGGCCTTGGGCAGGATTCAGGAGCAGCCACATCTTCTCTGGGCACCCTGTGCCAGGGCCTGCCCTCCCTCACAGGGAAGAATTTCTTCCTGATATCAAACCTAAATTTCCCCTCTTACAATTTGTATCCACTACTCCTTGTCTGGTCACTACAGTTCCTGATGTATTTTTCCTTGCATGCCTAGTGTTAAAAACAAACTGCACACCTCTTCCCTTACCTCTTCCCCTTTCCAAGGGGATCACAGATACTTTTTATTCATAAAATGGCTTGACCCAGAAGAATGTTAATTCAAAGAATACCTTGACAGCAGAACTGAAGTTAAAACTAAGGACAATACAGCAAATTTAAATTGTTGATATGATAGTTGCATATTCATCAAACCAAAGAGTTGCTGATGTTTCCATATTGAGCTAAATTGGATTCATACAGAGGGACATGAACAGTATGAAAGGAGATTTTCCTCACCAAAGCTTTTCCACTCTAAGCCTGAGGACCAGGATTGAAGCTGCAGAACAACCAACCCAAAAAAAAAAAAAAAAAAAAAAAAAAAAAAAAAAAAAAAAAAAAAAAAGAAAAAAAGATAAGATTAAGACTATTATTTTTCCCTTTTTCCCCCTGCAGATATCTCAGCAAGCCAGTATGGGTGCATGCACATGATATTTGGAAAGAAAACAGCAAGGGGGAAAATGGGCTTGTGCTTCTTTCCTTCTCTGAAAGTATTTTCTGAAGATTCTTTTTGTGTGGAATGAAGATTAGTCTTTGTAGGTCTGCCTGAATAACAAGGATGTTTATCAGGAATGCTCCTGTCTTAAGGAGATTGACATGTTGAGAGGTTACACTTTAGCAAAATGTATTTTCTGCAAACTCACTGAACCTCAGTGAGTTCAGCAGCAGAAAAGTCATCAAGTTATTACCTAAAATGCTCTATTTTTGTCATCAGTGTTATTCCCTGCATCAAGTACTCGGTCACTATAGAGTAGTTCAGCTTTAACTGAGACCAAACTTCTGATGTAAGCCAGGAGCAGAGTTCTCCCCCAGTCCTGCACAAATATTGCAACCCTAACACAAAGCATCAAGCCAGGTCACCATTCCTTTTTGTCCAAGTAATGAAGTGTTTCAAAGCCATGTCCCCCAGGCATTGTATACACAGACACACACACACAGATCCCACTGTGTACCGAGACTTCAAACTGCAATACAGCATTAAAAGGCATTTTTTTTCCTTCAAAGTCCATGTATAATTCCCACCAACACTTAGGGGAGCTGTGCAAACCCATTAAGAAAGAGATGAATACACTTCCCTCCTGAGCACAGCCTTGAATTACAAACCAAGAGCAGTTACAGAGGCCTGACACCTAAAAGTAAACCTTGAAAATCTATATTTATTGCAGAGATGCATCTTCTCACTCCAGCTGTGCTACAATACAGCCTGCTCTGCTCACCTCTGCTGCTATCATGGTGCAGATGTACTTTCTGTGGTCAAAGTTTAGAAGTGTTAATGATATCTAAAATCTATTTCCAGATCAGCCTTATCTGCATCTGTTTATTAATGATATCTAAAATCCATTTCCAGATCAGCCTTACCTGCATCTGTTTATTTGACTAAAAAATAAAAAATTAAAAAAATTTTAAAATCTGTCTGAAATACTCACTTATTTTTTCCATAGAAAAGTCATATTGGCATATATTCAAGGACCAGAGCTCTTCATCAGGTTTCCAGGCTGTTCTGGTATTCATTTCCAAAGTGTTTTCCTGCTTCCTTTTATAAACAACAGTCATGACAAAACATACTTTGGAAAACAGGAATATAAAAGCTGATTATGTCCCTCATCCCCCTGCCCTGGAGGCAGACAGGAGATCTCACTTTTCATAGATAAAAAGCTGTTCTTGAAAGCAATTTTTGGTGGCCTTTCTCACCTCCAAGACTACAGATCTCTCACCAAGGCCAGGTTTGTCTCTTCAAACAAATCTTTACAGTCCAGTGATGCTGAACTCCTGCTGAAGCACAGGTGTGGGCACTCAATGGGACTGGCAATTTGTCCCTCACAGGTGAGATGGGAACATACACACATTATTTGATAAGGATGTACAGAATTGCGTTGAGTTCATATGGGTAAGAAATTAACTTATTAAAAAAAACCCAAAAAAAAGCTCCTCATTTTTCTTTAAGGATGAAATTAGCTAAATTCTATCGGTGGTCTTCTAAATAATTTCCTTGCATAGACTAGAACAAGCATAAATTGAAGCAAAATAATAGTTAACTGTAATTTGCCTTATTTAAGGAGAATATTATTTCCTGGACAAAGTGTAGAGAAATGCCAGCTCCTTTCCACCTGTTACCCACTGATCTGTCCATGTTTTTCTGCCTCTGTACCTTATTTCTGTACTGGAAAGAGGGTACTAATTTCTGATTTGAGTATTACCAGATCAATTTGCCTTAAAGACAGCTGAACACACACAACTTCATAAGAATTTTTCAAAATGCTGAAGACAATCTATTCCCCATCAGTGAGGCTTCCCACTGTACCACTACAATCTATAGTAACAACTAACCTCTAAAACTCCCAACACACAGCAACTCCTTTAATTTTCAACACTTCACTGCCATTTACAGACAACTTGTGCAATTGGCCCATTGCACAAAGCATGTTTTCCTACAGGTAAATGACAATATAATACACACTAATGGTGATGGAGCTCTTGCAGAAATCAGAGGGGTTTGTGTGAATCAGGTCACCTCAGGGAGCTCTTTGTTGTCCAGCTGCCATGAGGATGGCTCGTGGCTGTGTCTGCCCTTTTGAAAAACAGATTCTTCAGATTCATCTGAGATGCCTGGACAGGAGAACTCAGAAATCCTTCACTTATTCACCACCATACATGAATCAACCCCTCAGTGCATGCTCACTGCCACTAAGGAGTATCCAACCTCCTACTTGCCTGCTTCAAAAACTGATTTTACCTCTTGGAAAATTTAAAAGCCCCTACAGCACAGAATTTATGGCACAGTTGTGCCACAGATGCATTGGACAAGATGCACCACACATCTGAGCACGTGCTTCTGGTGAGTCTGCCTTGCTTTTGCCTCCAATGCATGCAGCTGTGTGGTTTGGTGATACTTTTGTATTTCATCCTAAATTAGCCCAAAGTACTCACTTTCCAAAGGAAGAAGTGCTATCACAGGTGACAGGACACAGCAAGCTGAATGTAGACAGGTGTTCTTTCCCACTGGGAAAAAAAAATCTTCAAACACAGAAAAGCTGTGCTGGGGTTTCAAAATTTCTCATCAGAATTCAACACCACTCCAACACCTCTAGAGTGAGCAAGCCCCATACAGGAAAGAGCCTTGGTGAAGAAAGAAGCAAAGCAAGGAGTTTTAAACACTGTACTTGGTTCACCTTCCTTTTTCCCTCAGACATCCTTGCCTTCCCCCTCAGCCCCCACTCACACTGAGAGGTCCCTGCCCTGTGGCTCCCCTGAAGCAGACTGAGCCACATCTGCCCACAGCTGTGTGTGTCAGAGCCCACGAGGCTCACGTTGTATTTGTTGCCTCACAGCATCACAAATGGTTTTTTTAAGGGGCAGTGGAAAAGGGTGAAGCCTGCTGGAGCCTCGGGGAATCAAAGGAAGAACAAAGCTTACTGAAACATTTCCTAGTAACAGCAGCAGACTGAAAATCAGCCTGTTTGTTGTTCTGCTTGGGTTGATGAACCTCTGGAGTCTGTGCATAACATCAGAAGAGAGCAGGGCACAGCTTTCCTGTCAACTCTCAGCTCAACTTTTAGATATTCCTGATGGTTTAAGGCTGCGCTTTGTTCTAAACCTTCAGTCCATGGTAATGGGCTAAGCAGGTGATTCCTCTAACAGAAAATTGATTACACAGCAAAGTCTGGTGCAGAACTGAAACAGTGTGAGTGTTAAAAGGCTCTTTGGCAAGGAAAAATGATTAGTCATTGCAAATTCTCAGTTCTGATTTCGCATAAAAGGTCAATGTTTAAAAAAAAAAAAGAAAAAAAAAAAAAAAATTAGTTCCAGCTTCATTGAAATGCCATTTTGACAGACATGTTAGAGGGCTTGGGGGGGATCCGGGGTGCACAGGAGACTGAGCCTGGTGTCAGGCGCAAAGCCCTTAATGGCTGAAGAGTTCAATTTTCATCCACCTTATGCCTCACCTGGCCATTTCCACCAGTGAAATGCAAAAAATTGCCATTTAAGAAGAGAGGAAGTCTACACTTACGGAGAATTTGCTTTACCCACCTGCAATCCTTCAGCAGAGTCAGTGTTACCCACTCAACATCATGTAGTGAGGTGCCCTAGGGGAGCTTAAAGACAAAGAGGAATTGAGAAGGCACAGAGAAAGCAAAAAACCAGCAGAAATAAAAACAAGAACAAATGTGGCTGGATATAATCTGTAAAATGGACAAGACTGAATGTCTGACAAGCCCTTATTTAATAAACCTAATTACAACAACAACGTGCAAACACCACATAGGGCAGTAACAAATGTTTCACACCTTAATGTTATTTAATAGAGACTTATATATCCAAGGCAGAGAGGACAGTCAAGATCATGACAGTCAGATTTCAAAGCTTTTGTTTAAAGAGGCCATGAAATAATAAAGAAGTACATACAAGCACTTTCATAGTCTGGAAGACAGAAGAAAATAAGTAAAAGAGTTGAGGAAACTTCCTCACCTAAGAGGCAGAAGTTCAGCATGTTGTTGTTTTGGGGTTTTTTTGTTAATTTGTTAGGGTTTTGTGGTTTTGTTTTGTTTTGTTTTGTTTTTTTTTAATATACAAGAAACAGAAACCAACAATGTCATCCAAAATACAACCTCAGTCTGACAGTGGTTTGGCACACCAAAAGTATTTAATATTGTCATTAAACTCATTATCTCAGTGGAAGACAGACAAGAAATTGTAACCACTAGTATGCCACAGAAATGTGTATTTTTCATTAGGAAACACAAGGAAAGGGAAACTAATGGAATTCTGCAAACTACCCACTGCTAAAAAGAAAAAAGTCTCTAAAATTCTCTTCACTCCAACGCTAAGAGGAAAAAAGGAGACAAGACTTGGATACACGCTCATCATGGCAGGAAAATGAGCAAAATAGGCTGATTTGTGTACAAGTGCTGAAGAATGAGCAACATCGCCCTTGAAAGACAACAAACAGAGACCCCACTTTGCCTTGAGAAGATCCAGGTATGGCAAACAACAGAAAATTTTTGAATTTAAGAATAATTTCCATCTGAATAAATGTACTCTTAAAGAAGCATCAACATTTTTTGGTCTGAGGACCAAAAAATTTGAGTGGTAATGAAATGCAGCTCAAAGGAGCATAATTTTGGTTAATAGTTTGGAAAGTGCTTGAGATGTGTTCATTGTTGTTAAACTTGAGTGGAAGAAGACCGAATCAAACTCCTTTATCTGGGGGAATTTAGGGGCAAGTGTAAGCTGGACGCTTAAGGAGTACTGGTAAAACATCTTTCCCAAACACCTCCAAAGACCAAAAGATCAGTTGAGGGGATTTTTTGGTGTTTTGTTTAGGTTTGTTTTGTTTCTTTCCTTGAAATGGAGTCTGAAATTTAAGGTGTCATGAATCCTGCTCTTTACATTTAAAAAAAACAAAACCAAAACAGGACAAAACCAAAAACAACAGCAACAAAAAATGACCAAAACAAAAATCTGAAGCAGGGTATAGAGGAACAAGGATAACTTGTCCACCACAACACAGTTTCCAGACTTGGTGCTTCAGAGACAAAAAGACGCCACACTTTTTCACAGGCAAAGGACTACTGAGCTGATGGTTCCTGCAACTTCAGAGACCCTTCCTCAAGCTGTCTGAGCAGGGGGAAATGCCCTTCTGGGGCTCAGACATCTCTTCTGTTCAAGCATCTTTCCAGCCACACCCTTGCAAGCCATGCAGCTCCCGGAGTGCTGGCTCTAGGAACAGAACCTGGAGTGAACACTTTCCACATTCACGCCTTACCTGAGCTCACTAAATTGTGACTAATGACTCCAACACAACGCTGCAGATCCTAAGCCCCGAGCAAAATGAGAAAATCCTCACTTTACTCGCCCAGCCAATATATTTCAGGTTCATGCATAATCAGTGCTCTACCTGGCTGCTGCCCAGGAGCCCTCTCAGAAAAGCCATACATTTCCCAAATCCCCTCCACAACTACCAGTTAAAAAGGGAGGTTTCAAACTGAGGAATAGTCAGTGTAGGTTTTTATGATTTCTTTTTAAAGCATATTTACCTCCTATCATTAAACAGATAATATCTTGTTAAAAATAGACTCAAATTACGGCCAGCACTGCTCTTTAGTTTTCAGGAATCTGGCAAAAGTCAAGGGGAGAAACACTTGGCAAAAGGAGAAAAGATAAGAAGTCATTTTTACATTTTCCCTCACATGGGGTGGGAGAAGTGTTATAAACCTTATTCTTTGGAATCTATACACTTAGGTCTCTCTCTTATTCACAGATCTCAGAGCCACACTGGAGCAGGGAGTCACTCACATCACAGATTTGATACTGAGTTTCCACTGACGCCTCAAGAGACTGTCAGAGAACGGTTTATTTTTTGTACTGCTCAAGTTTAAGACTCATCATCCACCCCACAACCCTGGGACAAAAGAGTGCCTAAAGAAACAAGAGACATCAGTTTTGAACTTTTAACATGAATGTCATTTTCACCAAGCAATAAATAAGAATATCAAATTTAGCCTGCTGCTGGCTGGGATTTCCTGAGACGAATACCCCATGAAGAGCTTGGGCACCTCACTTTGGAAGTTCTTCAGGGTGTTCCTTCAGGTCTTGCCCTGTGATGTTCAACATCAACAAAGCTCTCAAAGAGAAAGAATTCAGCCCTCGGTGGCATTTCACACATGTAGGTTGCCGTGTCCTGTTACAGCTTTTGTATTCCCTCAGTCAGAGGTTAGGAGGCACAAACATTCCCTGTGGCTAAGTGCTTGTAATTAAACCCAGAGCTGAAGAAGCTAATTAAAAAAATGTTTTGATGATAGCTGTGTAATACTTAGTAACCTTCACAGTGGAACAGCTGTGCAGAAAAATCTGAATTTGCGCATGTTTCTAGGAGTGTTACATCAATACTGTGCTGACATGACTGCAAGCACTAAGGAGCAGGAGAGAGACATTAGATTGGGTGACTTTTGGCTCTTCAGAAGAACAAGAATTCACCTTATGTGCCCCCAAGGGAACCGTGCCTTCTGTATGCACAGGGATTATTTTAAATGTATTTATTACCTTATGGGAAACTCAGGTTTGGGCATTTTGAGTGCAAAAGTTGCATGCAAGCATATGCAGGCAAAAATCTGATTACTATCCCCTGGTGAGGAGCTTTCCTTTCATGACAGAAGTGGTTTTGGCTCCATAAATATATAGATATATATATAACATACACCCTCTCCCCTTTACTCTATATGGGACCTCAATTAAATGTTGGGAATATTCGGATTCCTCTCTGGTGTTTGCTCTGAGGAACCTGATCTAGAGGAAGTTGTCCCTGCCCAGGGCAGAGTGGTTGGAAAAAGATTTTCTTTCAGGTCCCTTCCAACCCAGACCACTCTGTGATTCTATGAATGAAGAGGAAGAGGTCACAGCACTACATATAGGGACTTTTTAAACTAGCTTCCAGGCCCCCGATTCACACATTTCCTCTTGTCCTAAATACTGACCCCCCACCAGTTCCTGAGACTACATCTCACTGAACTCAAGAGAAAAAAAAATCACTTTCTCCATGCTTTAACAGCACAATCAGTTTTCACAAACCACAGAAGTCACAAACAGATCATTGCAAGGGACAGATTCCAAACAAATATTTCAACTTCTTATGCACATAGAAAAACGGGGACAAAGAAAAATCAATAGCAATATGCTTACTAATATGTGCCTTAGCCACAGGCTGCAGCACGGGATGCAATATACATAAGGTAAATATCTTCAATTCAACACAGTTCAATAAAATGATAGATATTCCAAAAATAAAGTGTCCCCAAAGAAACAGAAAACATAATATCTGCCCCCCCAAAAAATGATAAAATCCATGTTGCCTCAGCAGTGAGTGTACAATAATATATGCCTTCAAGGCTAGCTTTGGAATAAAAAAAATAAACATTTTGGGAAAAAAAAAAATTAAAAAAGAGCAAAGTTTTCTCTATTGCAGAAAGGCCAGGCAGCCCAAGGATGCTCACGAGAAGCGGTTTGCAGTGCTGAAAGGGGAATGCTGTCCTGTATCAGGGCTGGGGCAGCTCCAGAACCATGGGGAGGCAATGGGAGTCCCGATCCAGGACAGGAGCTCCCAAAGCAGAGCAATGCCTCCCGACAGTGCTGCACCTTCCAAGAGTTAACAACAGCAGCACAAAGCTGAAATTAACGCTTGAAAAAAAGTGCATTTTCACATTTCCAAAAGCTTTCAAAAGGCCTTGTTCCTCCTGCACTTCTCACCTCTCTTCACTGTCGCCTTGGGACTAATTGCACACAACATTGCCAAGGTTTCACCCGATTGCCTCATGGAAAGGAAATACAAATCCATCCCCAATGTCTGTTTGACGATCATCTGATTTTTAAAGCAATCCCCCGGTGCATGTGATTTGTAGGGGAGGATGTGACTTTGACAGCCACATCCCTCAATATTGCACATAAATTAAAAATACATCATGGACTTCTCAAACAAAATCTTGAAACAGTCTGTTCTGATGCAACAAGTCCAGATAACTCCTCTTCAAGTATCTTCCTACTTAAAACTGATCTTCATTATTGCAGCCAACTGGCAAAAGCCAGAAACTGGGAGGCTGATGAATTAAGAAGCCCTGGAGTTTCTGGTAGTTTAATTTTTGTTTATGAAACACTGAACTTTAGTTAAATGCAAGTGCTGAGGACAATTGGTCTAATTGCTCCTTTTTTTTCATCTTGCCAGGTTATTTGCTTTAATCCTGTCACCACAGAGACTTCCAGCACCTCATTATACCTTGTACAGCCAAGTTAAAAACTAAAATAATTTGGCCAAGGTTTCTTGAACATTCTTTTAAGGTATAAAAATGAAAAATAATTTATAAAAACATTCTTTCAACAAAAAAAAAAAAAAAAGCCAACTCTTCATATGACTATTTTGCAAGAAAAAGCATTCTTCATGGCTGCAAGGCTTTTATTGAAAAAAAATTACTTTTTGGATGGCAAAAGTTTCTTGAACCTTGAATGACTGAGCACCATTTTTCATTATGTTAATTTAAGTGGTAAAAGGTTTGCCTGACTGACACTAATTGATGGTCCCTCCTGGGGCTTAATTGACATGAGCTTGTCTCTATAAACCTGCACCGTTAATCAGCTCCTTACCCACTCTGGAAAACGAAGAAGTGGGGGTTTCAGACAGACAACACTGACTCTATGTGAGGGTGCTTTTCAGCCCTCTAGTTGTGCTATTGCATTAAACTGATATTTTTCTGACTCCTTTCTAAAGCAGAAAGGTCATGTCTTAGATTCATTTACAGCTGCATTTATTTTTGCTGTTGTTCAGTAAGCTTTTCATTTAGATGTTAAGTGTTTCCTTTGATCTTCTGCAGTAGGCTTAGATAACTAGATGTTAAATACTGGCTGAAACTTTGCTAGACCCACATTATTCCTGTAGTGATATCGAATTTAGAAAATACAAGGGGAAAAAAAATTGCTGTCTTAGTGATAGAACCAATATTCTTTCTTCATTTTCAGAGCCAGCACTGAATAATTTCTGAAGTTTCTCGTGACTATTAAATTACATCAGTATTGAATTTCCCCAACAACTGTCCCTTGCTATGAGATATTCACATTTTGATTTAGAAAGTCCTTTTAAAAAACAGTTTTCCATTCAAAACTGGCCTATAGCCACAGTTCCTTCTCCTATCCCTGCTATCAGAGCTTTTCCAAACTCCTCATTTTTAACACCTTTTCCTTGCATTGGGTTTCCAATTTTTAAGAAATCCTGAGTGCACACAATGTAAGTCATTGCCTATTAATAATGGTGCAATTATTGTAAACACTGAAGATAGATGGGAATTCAGATTTCTCATCCATCATGCACAAAATAGTGACATTCTCAATAGAAAGCAGGGAGAGTATCAAGGTACCACTTTCATTTACTTTCCTAACAGTAGTGTTTGTTCACTAAAAATGCCAGACAAATGGTTAAAAGAAGTTTTAAAGAAGACAAAAAGTGATTTACAGAATAAGACCCGTTATTTTCCTGCCCATTGCAGATGGCAGTGATGCCTGGCAGAAATGGACACTGCTGAGTAACAGCATGGTAGGTGACTTAAACCAAGGCAAAGGTTCCTCTACGTGCTAGAAGGATTCTGAAAAGAGTTTTATTCTCAAAGGATGTTTGGGATGATATAGCAAGACAGCCTAGTATTTCCCTGAAAATAATTTGGGACAAATATACACTGTAATTCCTTCTCAATGTGCTTAGGTACCAGCTACAGACAAGCAGTAATAAATAACTTAAAGTTCTGCAGAACTAACCCACAGGATATTTTGGGGATATGACTTTTCCTCTTGTCCTAAGGCCATGCTCCCAGCTCTAGGGCCCCAGGTACAGCACAGCCCCCAAAGCACTCCTGCTCCTCTGATCTACAGCCACAGTTCTGGTGTAAAGACATTTCTCTAACCCACCATGCTTTTTTCTTTTTTTTTTTTTTTCCCCAAACAAGCACCTCTAGATTGCATTTTACTTTTGGGGGCAACACTTTAGAAATATCTGTAAAAGTACTTCACTATTCCCTTTCCAAACTTATCGTAATCCATGTGTTGTGAAGCACTTTGGAATAGTAACTAGATTTTGGAAGGGGGTTGTCCTGTGCTCAAATAATTCTTGCTCTAAGGTCATAGAAGATATAGACAAGTTAATAATAATGGTAATATTTGGTAGGTTCACAAAAATACTGAACTGCCTCCAATTTTATGACAGCTACCTGAGTGGGAAGCACACAGCAGTAAGCATGGCTAAATCCATTTTTATAGACATGTATATAAATTATTGGGATAAACTCATCAAAAGCACAGCAGGTTAACTGGTACACCAAGGGGAAAAAAAAATCTGATGATGTCCTAAAAACAGCAATACAAGCATGGCCTTTAAATTGTTAAATTATTTGGACAGGGAAAATTATGTACATAAAGATAAGCATGGGATGCATCCTGAATAATTTATTTCAGTTCAAGTTCTTGTTTCCTAAGAAGTCAAAACTTGTGGTTTGCTTTGAATTTACAAGTCATAGTGTGCTGACCCAATTTGTACCAGCACATTGCAAGTCTTCAGAACCATTTTTCACATTGTTCATTTAACATCTCTTTCTTTGAGGGCTGGATTGTTTAGCTGGCCATATGTCAAAAGGTACTGAATGCTGTCAGGAAGCTTTTTTTCAAGTTACAGCAAGGGACAGAAAGATTGAAAAGATTTTAAGACAGGTTTGTGAAAACTTTAAATCATAAACCATTCCACAATGCATAAATCATACAATTGTTCAGATGGCAGCCCTCAGTGCATGATGGTTTACATCTGTTGGGTGAGCAGCTATCAAAGCTATTTCATATTTCTTCAGTTCTATTTGCCTGCTTCATACTCTGCCCAGTATTGTTTTCCTCTCCTCTTGCCTGGAATGCAATATATAAAATACACAGATATTGCTTGCTGTTACATCAACTCAGTTTTGAGTGTTGAACAACAAAACTCTGAGAAATAAAGCAAATTTCAGACAGAATAGGGAAAGTTACGTGCTTCATCCACAAGTTATAGTTACACAATGAAAGCTGCCATTTTAGGGTTCAATCCCAAGTTATTTATGCTATTGCTGACAATCCCCCAATATATTTTACTAATATACCAAGAATTCTTCCTCATAAAGCACTCTGCTTCCTTACTCTTATCCATGAGATGCTGAAAACCTAACAACTAACACCATCCTGTGTCTTACACATCAACACATCCTGTGTCTTACAGTAATTGAATATGTTGATAGACTTCAGAATAAGCATGTCTCAGGCAGCCCAGGAGGTGGCAAGTCCAGCCTTAGAGTTGCACCTCGGCTGTGTTACCTGAACCAGAACAGACAAAAATCATTTCATCCTAAAGCTTTGCAGCAAGCAGAAATGCCTGCAGCAGCTGAGAAAGTTGTAACTGAAAACAAAGCTCTACAGCAAAAAAACCCAAAATTCAACCCTGACAAATTCCTCAAAATGTGTTTTTCTAAGCAGATTGTGCAAATTATTTATCTCTGTGGAGGAGTGGCTGTGTGGCAAGTTTGACTGGAATTGTTTCAGGAGTTGGAGGTTTACTGAAGCCCCTTAGAGCTCAACCACCTTCCCCAGTCCCCTGATGCTGTTGGTTGTGGATGGTTACACATCAGACACTGCAAAGCCCTTCTTCCACTTCCAGCTGTGGTACTAGATCCTGAAGTATTCTCACATCAAGGAAGATCCCTTACAAATCCCATAGCCTCAAATATTTCCTTTCTTAATATCAAAATACATGAACATTCAAAAATGCATTTGTTTCCATCTTAATGAAGCTGGGTTAAATGAAGGCATGATGTAAAGTCCAAATAAAATCAAAAGTTTAGAAGGATTCAAATGGGAAATGCAACCAGGCTTATTTAATATGCTCAGTCCAATGCAAGCATAAAACCTCTTTTCTTTTCTGAATTGAGCAGCCAAACTTTGGACTCCTATTTAATCTAAAGTAGGCAGGAGTCTAGGGTTTAATCCATATGCATATGCTCAGCACTGCTTTCAAAGACATAAATTTTGGGTTGAGGGAGTATCACCCTCAGCCAGATTTGCCATTTGCTTGGGGATTCATTCACATCTCATCTCTCCTACTCTTGGACTTGTTCAGGAAGTAGTTTTCAATTTGAGAGTTCATTTTTTCACATTTAAATGGGTGGAAAACCAGAAATTCATTGAGCCAGAAAAGGTTCCTTCAGCTGTTAAAGCCATGCACAAACCTAAGTGCTGAATGGTTCCAATGAGCCACGGACACAGAAAATTTTGACATGCAAATAGCAAGTCATAGTTTAGAAATCTATAAACTTTAAACCCATTTATAAAGTTAATGATCCTTGATTAATGACTTTGGGGAAAATGAATGGTGCATAATCCTTGCCTTGGACATAACAAAATCAAAGAATTTGAATGCTAAAAGAGAGCTGGCAAGTGTAATAAAGTTCATGGTGGTAAAATATTACGATTTTTGACAGAATTGCAGTGTTTGCTAATTTACATGCCACGAACTACACCAGCAAGCTCTGGGGATCTTTTTATGCTAATGAGATCTAGAGTAGACTGAAATGGAATTCCAAACAAACATATATATGTATGGGTCATAATCCAGTAACTGCAGTAAACACATCCTGAATAAAATTACAGAGGAGAGCAACAAGAAATCCTTGAGCAAACCCTAGAGTGTTATTTGGGTATTTTATACAAACCAGAAACCCCTTTGTGCATTTGTATATTCATGCCATAGAGGCACTATGCAGCAGTGCAGCCTTCAAGCAGCTACACAAGTTATCCTTGTGATACAGAATGGATTTATGTAGGAAATTGAGCCCCTTTCCAAAGACTCGAGTGATCAAAACTAGAACAATTGGTGGCTCAGCTATCAAACAAGCCATTTCACCAAAGAACTCTAACATGAAGTATTTTCATCATCAAGCCAAGGGTAGTAAGTTCATTTCCAGTGACTAACAGGCAGTTATTGTGAGCTGATCCACATTGCTTTTCTAGACACATGAGTTTCTGCTAGAAAAGTTAGTTTATCAACTGGCTGGTCTGATTAATTTGCTCTTTCTGCTCTGTAGTTGTCACGGTACAGAAATTAGAATGCATGCAAACAGACTCGTTCCAAGTCAGCATTTTCTGGACCATAAAAAGTTAGTCTGACTATCAAAACTTTTCCAAGTCAAACACTTAATGCTCATATCCAAGTTACTGGTCAAATATCCAGGCTTGGTTCACTGAGCACACCAGTGGCATGCAATTGTATCCTTGCAGGGGCATTTCAAGCCTGTCTTGACATAATCAATAAACCATTCTCCACAAAGAACGAGTGAAGTATTGGAAGGAAACATCTGTGTCACCAGGTCAGGCCCACTGAAGTTATGTGAAAGAGAGGCAAATAAACCCTTACCCAGCAGCTCATGCTACCAGCAAGAGCTTTGCTGATGCTTTGATTAGTCAGAGGCTGATGATAAACTCAAGGAATGGATTTCTCTGTGTGGTTTCACATGTTGTCCCCATACCTCTTCTGCCAATTCACCCTTATTTTCTTAGTAAAACTAGTCAATGTAACTCCTGCTGTACTGTTTGACCTTTCAGAGTTATCACCCAACTTCATGTGGTTATTTTTAGAAAAATCTTTGGGGGGATTTTAGTGATACTCAATAGGAAGGCTCATATATTTTGCCACTCGTCCTCCCATTTACACACAAGAAATGTACAATACTTCAACAAATATTGAATAATTTCTGGTTCAAAATAACTCGCTTAAAATAAAAAACCCACGTAGAAACAAGAGCTGACACTAAGAGTTCAGGACCAAGCTCTTCACTCACATTTACTGTGAAATGCTGTGGGACACAAGAATATCCCTGATAAAACACTGCTTTCAAAGTGACTCACTATACTGCAGCTTTTAAAATATAAGGACTAACTCTAAACCACATATAATGTGTCTGCCTTTTTCTTACACTTTTAAAGTGACAGCTGAAATCAGTTCTCTTTTTTGATGACATTAGGAGTTGGTCATATTAAACATTCCCAAGGAAGACTCATCATTTATGGATTTTTTTTTTTTTTTTTTTCTTATGGAAGAGGCCAGTCTAAGAGAAAGCAGGAAGCCTGAGAACTACTCCAAATACACTAATGAGAGAAATAAAGCAGATCAAGAAGTAAAATTCTATCTCAGAATAGCATTGTTTTCAGCAAGAAGAGTTTATGAATCTTTAAAGTTTAGACCAATGTGGATAATTAGAGTAATTAAGTCTAGGAAGAAGCTCAGACACACGGAAAAGAATTCATTTCTGACCATTCCATTTCACAGTTGTGCATGTTTGTTGAATCCTTCCCAGCACACACATCTGTGCTTTCCTCATCCTTTTTCCTAGGTTGTTACACAGCCAGCAAGACAGATAAAATAAATAAGTCAAAAACCAATCCCACAAAAACTAGGTACTATCTCTTTGTATCAGTGACCCAAGGTAGCCTAGAGCAGGTACAAGAACAGAAAATGGAAAAGGGATGGAGCAGGAGGGCAGTGAATTCCTAACCCTTTCAAGGGATGCACTGACTGAGGTTAACCCCTGTTCTCCAAGAAACCACATCCTGGTAAAGATGGGCAAAACCATTGTGCAAGATGGGCGTCAACAAAGAGACATTTTTCGTTGTCAGTACACTGAAAACCAAGGGAAGAAGAATCAAAGAATCACCTCTTGCAACCTGCAAGTTGCCACAATGATATTTTGAGACCAACACTGAATAATTCCTATTTTGACACTCAACACAATTGACCTTGGATCAGCAACTGTTCCTGTCATCACATTAGCAGGAACCTAACTCCTTAAAACATCACCCCTTTTGTGCATTCCTGAAAAAAATGCCAGATGAACATGCTGCTCAAAATTCCTTGGATTAAAATTCCTTTATCTAAGAGAGTCTGCACAGCCTTTTAATAGATGCTTTAAAAGAAGAACCCTAAAGAAATAGAAAAAGTACTTCACTCACCAGGCTCACCACTGCCATGGGAGAGGACCTTGGATGTTCTGTTTAAGCCTGGAGTCGATTCCTTCTCACAACAAAAAGTGCTCAAACCTGGGAAAAATACTTAGCTTTCGTATCAAGTTGCTGTTGTGCATCTCCAATACTGTTCTGTGTGCACAGTGCCTCCAATAAATATAATAAAAAAGTAGTAATGCACTGTTGTACTGTGTTATGACCTCAGAAACACAACAAGTGGGGCCAAAAGCACAAGAACCTTAGAAATGGGGAAAGAAATGCAGAGCACCTCTAAGCATGCCAAGACAAAGAAAAAATTGGAGGTGAAAAAAAATCCAGTGTGAATTAAAAAAAACCCCAAAACTCAAGGTGTTGCTCTTAGGGAAACTTAGTCAGGGTGAAGAAAGGAAGAATTTCAGTGACTGCTGTTATCTTCTCCAAGGTGCCCCATATCTGGCAAGGTATTGAAGAGCCAGAAGAGCTGGGATTAATTAATTTAATTCTAGTCTTAAATAGTCAGTGCAATGATGCTGCAGGAGAGACACAGGACCTCTACTAATCAAAGGTGGAGAATTTACCCACCACACTGGAGGAGATGACAGGCACCCTTCCTGAGTCTAACTGGCCTATTTTCCTATTTATTTAGATTATTCTGTATTTATGTGCGTATTTAGGGGAATTTTTCACTGAATTGAGCCATAAATGCTGGAGGAAAGAGTTTCTGCCTCTTCATAAACAGCCTACCAGGTGTCAGGGTTGCAATTCAACTGTCAATGGCCAACAGTTGATATTGGGATAATAGAGGCAGAATTGCATAAAGGAAGTTCTCCTCACTTTTGAATTAGATTATTTCACCTTTGTCTTATTCAAGGTTTTCTCCTTTATAAAATGGAAATGAAAACCTCAGTTCTGACTCCTCTGACAAGTGATAAGGAAAATATGAACATGTTGGACTGGGAAAAAGCAGTTTATATCTCTGGTTCTGTCCCAAAAATCTGTATGATCTGGAGCAGCCTCTGCTCCCCCTTGTGCTTCTAGGGAGCTGACTCCCCTCACACATATCCCAGATCCAGCAGCCATCCTGCAGCTATAAATAAAGTATACAACAAGACTCCAAATCTGCCAATAGAGAGTTTGGCAATGAGAGTTACCCCTCATTATATTTAAAACAACAACAAAAAACAACACAAGAATTAGATACCAGGGAGAGCACAAAAATAGCGGCAACTAACCTAAAAACACACCAAACTTCTCTGAATACCATTTTTAACATCACAGCATAAAGTTTGGTACTTTGAACTGATTTCTTTTTTAATAAAACCAATGAAGCATTGGCTCTGCCAGTAACAGCCACAGTAAAATACATCTTGCTGAAAAATAGGAGAAGCTTATAATACTTTTTTTATATATATAGCGTGTCCTTGGAAAACATCACTCAGTAATTATGCTTGTGCTGTTACATATTTTCTGTGTTGCTCAGGCTTCTTTGTCTGAGCCAGGTGCCTACATGAAGGGAACCTCAAAAGCAGTTAATACCTCACCGCTTCACTTGCGGGAGGCATTAGCATCTCTGAAGAAACAGCCTCCCCTGTCCCGTGATTCAACCATCCATCGGTGCATTTACAAAGAAACTAATGCAAATAATTAATGCAGACAAGCTACCAACACCTGCAGAAGGACCTGTCAGTATGACCAGGAATGTCATAGGGGTCCTGGAAATTCTCCATTTCTTCTTCCCTCTGCTCCAGCTGGAGGGTCCCAAGGAGCAGGCAGAGAGCTTGGAAAAAGTCCTGTGCCAAATGCTCTAAGATACAGCAAGTCTTTCTAAGGGAGGGACCTATAACCAGGTGGACCAGCAAAAAAAATTATAAGAAAACTAGAAATATTCGCATTTCACTTGTCAAGTTCTTGTCCGTATACTAAGAAATTATTTTGGAGCTCCTTAAAGGATAAAAAAAATGCCTTTTTTAAGGATTAATTGGGAATTTCAAAGGGCTCTTAAAGGGTTTAAGCATTCTTCCAGCACCACAGGGAAAGCAATAATTAGCTTTCCTCAGCTAACCTGTACTTTTCAGCACTGGAGAATAATGAAGTATTTTCTATATCCCTACCTCCACAAAGTTTATCCTCATCCCTGTGAGCCAAGCTCAGCCAGCCAGGCTGCAGGTGGCTGTGGACTTTGCTAATGTTGAGAAAGGTATAGGCACTCCTCTGGGGGGGGAATTAACTGTGAGATATACAGATCAACTAAGTAATTCTTAACCTTATTCTTTGTGGAACAATTCATTCATTTAAACTGCTCTTATTATGTTAATCCACCTCAAGCAAGTTTCATAACAAACAAGCAGCCATTTTCTCTCCTAAATAAAAACAGAACAAAATATGTAGGTGTATACATTTTGAAAGCTTTTTTTTTTTTTTTTTAAAGTGTCTTTACTGGCAACATCAGGATCAGCGGGAGGCAACACAGAGCACCAGTGAGACAGTATCTGCAGAGGTTCGCTTGGGTGAATTCATTATTGCTTGGCAAACTGAGCACTTTCCTCAGGAAATATTTTCTCCTTTGGAGTTTTTGATTTAAACATACTTAGTTGATGCAGCTTTTTCCTAAGTGTCTCTTTCTTAAAAGCGCCTCTGGCAAAAAGCAGAGGATAAAGGCACAGCAGAGCCAAGTAACCCAGGATGCACTTGCAGCCTGTGTGCCCCCCGTTACACCCCCAGGAGGCAAGGGCAGGATGAAGGTGAACACGAGCTTGGCTGTACTGTCCTTGGGCAATCACAATTTGGAGGGGGGCAGAACCCATCAGGAGATCTGCACTGCCAATTTTCCTCAGCTAATTGTGCAGTTTTTCCAGGGGAGCACAACCATTCCCAGTCCACACCAGCCACTCACTCACACCTACTTTGCTTCCAGGCTTGCTACAATCAGCCCTCCCCTCTTCTCCTTCACTTTTAAATGCTTTGCTGCCATCTGAGATGTAATTCCTGTCACCTGTCCTACGGGGCAACCTGTCCCACCCCCAGCTCCAAAGGCCCACCACACTAATAGATGTCATGCCACTGCAGGATGGAGCCTGTCTCAGGCTACCACTACAAACTACAGGCTGGAAAGATGAGGCAGACCAGTTAAATGCCCTAAATATTTTCTATAATGAACATCAAGTAATGGATAGAATTTTACATCTCCTCTAAGAATAAAACTCATGGGAAAAGAATACAACTGTGTGATGCAAGCTATGGAAATCCATCTAGGTAGAAGACATGAATTTTGTACCTTGGACATTTTTGGTGCCAGGGTAGGGATGCAGACTCCAGCACCACGTAAATGGATGAAACTTAGTTACCAGAAAGCAATAACTGGGTTATCTGGATGAACTGGATTTATCCCATCAGCCACATTGTGGTGTCCATACAACACACTGAGGGGATTCATCCAGACCATGTATTTCCCTGCTGCTCGACAATGCAGTTGGTGTAGTTTCAAAACCAGCATCCACACAGTGAGAGAAACCTCAGTGCTGCAAGGAATTGGAGCTTCTAATAGTAAAGGTCCTCAGGGCCATCAGCTCTCTGCTTATCCAGGGCAATTTTGAAGTCAGTTGCCTGTGAGAGCATCCTGCAGGTCACAGTCACAGGGAGTCCCCACTCCTGGTCACTGCCACCAGTTACAAGGAGCTCAAACCTCTGCACCGGGGCTGGGTGCCCCCTCATTCGGTTTCTGGACACCTGACTCTGCAGAGCAGAACAGCATAGTTTGGGTTTGACAAAAAGCAGAGGCAAGAGCAGAAAGAGAAAGAGTTTATGTGGTTAAGCTGAGTGTGAACACCAGAGAGGTTGGACCTAAATATCAATATAACCTATTTCCTTCCAAGGATGAATTTCTTGCCCACTGAATGATCAGTTAATCCACCTTTTTATTCTCCTCCCTTCAGTGAAACTCCCAAGTTATTGCAGGTGTTATCCAGGGACACAATATTCACAGTTCCATTTGCTTATGTTTTACTGCTCCCATTAAAATTTGTACAAAGTTTAGGGACTGAACTTGAATTGTGCCCTTACTGGAAGCAGCTTGAACCCCTTAGTTCTTCACTTTCATGCTAGAAAATGAAGATTATCCCCAGAACTCTCTGAATGAGAAATGAATCCCTTGAATAATTTCTTTTCCTTTCCCCCCCCCAACCCGTTTTTCTTTCTCTATGTCCCCAGCTTTGCTTTATATATACCTTTCAAACCTCAGCATATGCATATACCTCATTTTGGACCCATCTTGACTTGCTAATATCATATGCAATCCATGCCTTCCATCTCACCAAAGTGAATGCAGTAAAAGAGCAGAATGCTTTTTCCTGAGATGTCATGTAACACAAGATATGCAAACTGTCTCTGATTGGAAAGAAGAGATTATTTTTCCTGTCAAATACATATGCTTTATGTACACTGCTTGTTAGAACAATGTTCAACAAACATTCCATTTTTAAAGGCTAGAATATGCCGAAAATGAGTTTTGCATGCAAAATCTTCATGTATAAGAAGAAAAATTGGAGTACTACACAGTGCATTCTGTTATCAGGACTGAACATGGGTAGCAAGAATGTTCCGAGGGGAAGTGAGCAGTGGAGACTGCCAAGTTTGTCAGTAGAATTTTGGGTTTGTCCTTTTTTTTTATAATGACCTCTGTGGTGGGGAGGGAAAATACACGGCAGCAGTGCCAGCCCTGGTGCCAGAGCTAAGAGGAGGGAGGCGCCATTGTCGGGATGCAGAGGCTCTGTGCAGGCTCTGTGATATCCATAGGATTTAGCCAATCTGTTCCTGCAGATGCCAGTTTTATGCATGATTTACCTGGCTTGCTGCAGCTCCCGGGTTGGAAAGCTGCGGTGCCCGCAGCCCCCATGCTGCCAGGGCTGCTCAGAGCATCCACTCAGCCCTCTGCTGCCCCAGAAATGGGAGGAGAAGGCCTCCAGGATTTGTCTGCTTTGTTTTAGTTGGTGGCTTTCTTTGGTTTTGTTTGGGGTTTGTTTTGTTTTGTTTTGTTTTATTTTTTTTCTTCTTCTCCTTTCCTGTATAACTCTGAATATTTGCAGATTTTATTTTTTTTTCTATTTTTCCCTCCAGATGGGCTTCTAAAGATTACAAGCAAACCAAGGAAAACACATACGAAAGTGTGTTTTTGAGCCAGACAGTGGGACAGCACATACACTTGTCGTCCCTCCATGAAACATTGGCTATTAAAGATGTAATATTTCCACTATATCTCAGCTTCAGTATAACTACTGACTCAGGTGAGTGTATGCAGCTGACCTTCCATAAGCATTTTCAATACCCTTCCAAATATCACATTGTTTACCAGTTGTAGGAAAGTGTTCTTTAGTAAGCAGTACAAAGCAATCACAGTGGCTTTGGAGGTTTTAAAGGTTTCCTAAGGAGTCACAAGTGTCTGTAAGATGCCCTTGGGGCTTCTATTTTGCACTGTGATTGTGTAGTGTTTTATTTCTGTCATAAAGTGCATACAAAGGGGAAAAAGAAAGAAGTAATCTCCTACAGCTGGAAACCAAATTACAAGACTCTCTTATAATAAGGAGAGATTTTCCCCAAAGTGACACAGTGGGACATTAAGGCTTTGAATTTGATCCTACCTAAATGAACAGGAAAAAATTCCGTTTACTTTAGTAGTAGAGGATCAAACTCCAAAGGAGCTATTTAAAATATTCTGTAGGTGATGTATGTGTGTGGTTTCATAGATGTTCATTAAGAGTCTTTTTATCCTCTCCTTCCCCTTTGAAAATGCTGCAGAAATATTATCAAGTTCTGTGATTACAGCGTGTGCTGATATGCCAATGGTATCTCTAGGAGCAGTGTTTCTGTTGAGGAACTAACTCAGATGAGCTTTATATTAACAGGAGTTCACAAATAAGGTTTTGTTATCTCTGTTCCTGGCAATTGTCAGGGAGCACTGAAGCATTATTAACATTCCTGCAATCAGCAAATAAAACACGACACCTCAGTGCCTACCATGGGTCCGTGCCTTCAGGATCCAGCATTATCCCTAATTTCAGTTCCAAACAGTTTCCTCCTAATCTACCTTTTAGCACTACTTCTAGGAAAGAAGGAATTAATATAGTGAGCAAGCAAGCAAGCAGAGTTTCTGAGAAGGACTCTCTGGCATCTTGAATCCTCTTTGAAGTAGAAAAAAAAAAAAAAGTAATGATACTGCACTGCATTACATTGGTGTAATTCACATTCAGGAGATTCAGCTTCTATGGCTGATTATATAGAAGTCAATATTTCCTACTTTGTCACTCCATGAATACCACATGAAATGTCTGGACCGGAGCTCAAATGCAGAGGAAATAAGAATTTTACAATTATTAAGGATGAAAATGAGCATCATTTAAATTGATGCAATTACAAAATGTTTGTAATCCACCTGAATTTACCTTTCCTATTTGTACTAAACTGAAGTTGCTTGCAGTCACCTGGCTCAGGGTTATACTCAGAAACATATTTGAAGAAAGGAATTATGACTTGTGAGAGCAAATTTTTCAGTCTCATTCCAGTTAACCCAATATCCTGAAAGGATTTGGATTTGTCCTAACACTTTTTAGCAATAGGATAGGTCCTTGGAATATTTGGGAAAGTCACAACTGTTTCATTGTAAGGCCTGGTCCAGAAGGTGCTTGTGTTCATCTTCCTATTCACTACAGCAGACTTTAGAAACTGTTAAATAGGAGAAAGTGATACGAGAGAAACCATACACTGGGTGTCTAATTGTTAAAAGAAGAAATGAGATAAAACTGAGCTAATGGCTTGTCTTGAGAGACTCCTATGGGATAAGATCATCCTTAAATAAAAGCTGTTAAGAAGAGGTCTTCTAATCTTCTGGTCGTTGCTCAAACTTTTCTCTTCCCACAAAGAGGACTTCTAGTTTAAAGGTAGGGTATAACATTGCAATATGGGATAAACTAGGCAGCTTCAGGACAACAACTGATGAAGCAAAATAAACTTTGAAAGGTAAGGGAAAGGAAAAAAAGAAGACCTTTTAAAAGTAGTTTCCTAGACTTCCAAAGAAGATAATGATTTTTTAATCCAGTTTCTTAACAAAATCCTTACTAATACTCACATTCCTGTAAGCTCTGAACTGCTGCTTTTGTACAGACAGGCAGGTCCAGTCTGCCCTAACCTGAGCTGATCCCTTCCAAACCACTTCAGTGAAACTCAAACAGATCTCTAACAAAAGGAGCTGCGGTGGCTGTTCGACTCCTGAGAGTGGCTTTATCACTCCTCTCCCTTTTGTGGCTGCCTCTAGGCAGCTGTGAGCTTGTCACTGCTAGTCTGGTGCTGGGATCTCTGTTTTTTCTCTCTCCTACTTAGCAGCGTTTTAGCTCAGTGCTTTGAATCACTGTGTATGGGATCCTGAGCTATTTTCAAAAGTAAAAAGTAACTGAGGGCTGTGGCTGTGTACCAGTTAATGGCTGTGATGCTTTGCTGCTCCCAGGTGAGTGATCTCTGCCTTTCCCATCACAGTGATCCCTCATCCCTCCTGCTGGCTCTGCTCCCTCTAGGCTTCTCTGGGAGTTTGCTCTGTATCACCTTGCAGGAACAACTCTTTTGCTGGGTGCTTTTTTTGCCACCATGCGTAATTGGATTAGAATTGTAGAATTACCTTGTGGAGGTGTCTGCAGGGCAGCAAAGCTGGTATAAAATTCGCAGATGGAGGATGTAACCATGAGCAGAGAATGGGAAGATATGGGTCTCCCTTTTCCAGCAGCAATAAGCTCTCCTGTCAGCTCGCAGCTCTCAGCCATCTAATGGGTGCTGTAATATCTTTCAGTCTGCTCCTTTTTAAAGCTGTGTTTTGTTAGGGTTGGAAACAACCTGCACAGCAGAGCAGCCTAAAATTGATATTCTTAGTCTAAAGCTGCCAAGAGGGAAAAACAGCACATCCCCAGCAGAGTCACTTGGAGCTGCCTTCAGCCAGGGCTCCCCATTTGGTGTCATTAATATCACACAGTTCTCTGCAGGGACCTCAGCTGGATTCCTTGAGGAGTGCAGCAAAAGCTCACACGATTATTATTATTATTTATGTTGAAACCACAGACTGAAGGTAGAATGACGCATCCTCCTACCGAGAGACGCGTTCACGGCTCTTCCCCAAAATGCAGAGAGAACATCCCACTCCTGGTGCTGTTCCATCATTTTTATCACCTGCATGGCAGAAGATAGCCTGGCCTCCACTTGGCTGTTACAGCTCTGTGTCCTGTGTTAGTCTTGAACATGAATCTCTGCTGCAGAGACATGATTACACAGTTTACATGAAACTCCCCAGCATAAATAGCTGCTCTTTGAGTCAAGGACTGCACTCCAAGGCCCCTTGCTCCTTAGAATCCCAACCACAAACCTACAAAAGCTTCTTTCACATTTTTTATCTTTCTCAAAATACATTTTGAATACTTGATAATGAGTGAGACAGCTTGAAAAAGTGAGAGGTGCCTTTAGTCTGCACAGTGTGTGTTCTGGTGGTTGGTTTGTGCTGCACAAATGGCAGCTCCAGGTCTTATCATTTTGACATGTTCTCTCCATATGCTAAGAAGAGAAGAGATGTAATGCCACCTTCTTTGAAAACAAACAGGGAATGTGGTTGTATTTTCATTCTGTATGAAGCTCACTTTTCCAGGGCTGGTAAAATGAGATCATGATGGACATGAAGGATGTGCTCAACTGAGATTAAGAATTAAGAAGGGCTCAACTGAGATTAAAGAATTGTGGAATCATTCAGGTTGGAAAAGACCTCTAGGATCATCGAGTCTGACTTCTGCAGCCAGTCCTGGTGCAACAGGAGAAAGGGAATAGGTTGCAAAGTCACATTGCTACATCTTGCTGAAATGTCTGCAGCAATTTCTGAAAAGCTCTTGCATTAAACTACTGCATTCAGATGCTTTATTAACAGCTCCAGCTTTGATTGCTTGATATGTTTTCTGCTCGGTAATTTGAAGCCATAAATCACTGTTTAAGCTCCTAAAAATGAAGTGATTGTTAAGGAATTAAGTGTATATTACTGTCAGTAATATCTGTTTTTTTGAGATGGGAAGAGTATCTTTCTTTCACCACATAACATCTCTTTGACTATCTCTGTGGAGATTGTAGGGAAGGAACAAATATTTTTAATGCAGATATTAGACTCAGAATTCCGGAAGTGCAAACTGGGAATATTATGTTTACAAGATGCCTGATAGCCTGAAGCCTGAAATCCAAACAGTTTTTACCTAGATACCTTTTTCAAAAACACAAACAGCGTCAGTGGAAGTTAGCTGAACTGGACTGCTGATTTTACCCAGAAATAATCAAAAATCCTGGTTTTGTATATATTTAGAAGTAGGAAGAATAATCAATTGGTCAATAAGATTGGCCTGAAATAGGCAACAGGTTAACCTTTCAGAAAAAAACATTATTTCAGTTTTAGAGTTGATTTCTTATTAGAGCAGACTAGGCTCTGTTTCTAAACAAGAATTTGGGTCTAAATTAGATACTGTATCACCTAAGTAAAAAAAAAATTTAAAAAATTAGCCAAGAATAGAATTTACAACTCAGAATCAAAACTAAGAAACTAAGTGTTTAGAGAGCTGTAAGAGTAATCTAAAAGACTTTCACATTGTGGGGCCATTACTAGCAATTCGCTATTAGGAAATGCTAAACACATAACTGTGTTGGAAGCTTCAGTTCTCTCTGGAGATTAAATGCCAGGCTGGATCAAGTTGGAAAAAAGGTATTCCTATTCCCTCCAGGCTTCCCAGTCTGCAATACATTCCCGAGGGTTTAAAAAAAAAATGTTCAAAAAGTTTAACTCTGCAGAAGTCCCAACTTCACTGGCTGAGCCAAGCAAAGCACCATGACTCATGACTTGTGCTCAAGTCCATGATTGCTTCATTCTACAAGGAAAAAGAAGAGGGGTGTATGAGGGATTGTGATGTGTAAATGATATAAAAGCATGGAGTTTGGTGGGTTTATTTGACTCCTTTTTTTTTTTTTTTTTTAATTTATTTTTTATTTTAGAATGTCTTAACTATACTGCACTAGATGTGTCCCTTGAAAGGGAAGTGTATCAAAACTCAGCTGTGCAGCATTTGAAGTTTTGTCACAAAACCACAAAACTGAAGGTTTGGCTGGGATCTTGCTTCCAGTTATCCTTTGAAAATTTTAGTAAGGTCCAATTTCATGTATTCATAACAATTTTATTTGTTTCCTGTTGAGTGATAGGTGAGGGATAAAAACACCTTTGAAGAACTGGGATTTTTACTGGATATGAGTTCAGGTCATTTTTTATCTTGAGTTCCTTAGGCAGCACCCAAAATTCAGACCATTTTAAGGCAAATTTCTGGTGGTAGCAAGATAAAATTGTAAGGGAATAGCTACATAAAATTGTTAGAGAACAACTATTCTTCAGGTAATTTTTTGTTGTCAATGACAGAGATTTTTCCAACATAAATGTACCTCTACTTTGTGCTGCAATTCCTGTGACAGCTCTTGGTGCTGCACAAGCCAAAAGCAATGATTTCAGTGCACTGAGCATGGGTGGTAAAGCACCAGACCCTCATTAAGAAAGAACATTTAAAAATTAATTATCTAATGCTGCAAAATGTGAAAAATAATGGAAAAGTAGTTAATTTTTCCATATGTCCTATTGAATCAATCTCTGATCTTGTTAGACAAGTTAAAAATCACCTGTCTTTGATAGGATGAATTACATCTCCAGGACCAATTCTCCTGGCTTTCTGGAATTGGCATTGGATTTTTTTATGCAATGTGTTTCTTGATTTAATTTCTGGCACGATGACTTCTCTCCCTTGGTAGATCTTCAGCTGCTCAAGAAGTAGAAAGATGATGGATTTGGTCTCTCTGAGAAAATCTTCCTCAATAAAGCAAACTGGTGATTCCATCTAATTCCAGACAGAATCAATGAACACCACACAGATAAGAAGGGAAAAAAAAAAAAAAATATTCAATGGCATTTAAGTTTTGTGTTAAATTTCACTGGAAAATAAAACATTTGACTGAGAACATACTAACACCATCAGACAGCTACATGCCCAGATCAGGGTGGAAATAGTTAGAAAACTTTCAATTAGACTGAAGCTTTAAGCTTATCCCACATGTATAAAAGAAATACTTGCTTTTCATCTTTGTTATTGGCACAGAAGCTCTTCGGATAAATGGATGAGCTCAAAAGTTGCCCAGTTATCTACTAAAGTATTAAATCAAGCTGTGGGCCTACATGGCTGAAGAGGCTGAAATGTTCAGCACTTGTCCACAGGGATATTGAAAATTCTGTACAAAAAATACAAATAGCAGAAGACAGGGAGTCATTTAAATGCTGGCTTTGTCCATTAGGATGTTCAATGTAGAACAGCAAGTTTTAATTCCATATCCCATTTTTTTCAGCAGGAAGATTGCTGCAGCTTATTATGCTTCATTATGTATTTAGCAAAATCAGCAAACAATCCAGAACTGAATAGCTAATGAGGATCACACGTGTGTGAAACAGTACAGGAGGAGGCAGAAGGACAGAATTGCAAGCTAAAAATCTCTGTAGGAAGAAGTGGCTTGCTGAAGTTTGCCTGTGATCATACAATCATGGAAAGGTTTAGTTGGAAGAGACCTTAAAGAACATCATGTTCCAACCCCCTGCCATGGGCAGGGACATATTCCATTAAACCAAGCCCTTTCCAACCTGGCCTTGAGCACTTCCAGGGATGAGGCATCCTGATCCTTGCTCATGCAGACACAGCAGCCATCTCTGCTGCTCCTTAGCAGGGTAATTGCTTGAGTAATTATGACAAGAATTGCCCAGATCTTAAGCGTGTTCTGCTAAACAAATTTGTGCCTTGATAGCTGCGCTTCCTGTGAGGCTGAGGGGCTGGTTTGGCCCAGGGCTGTGAGAGTGGCACCTCAGTGCTTCCTTTCTGCTTCAGTGAACTTCTTGAAGGTGCCAAAAAAATCTTCTGAAAACAGGGAATGAGTAGATAAGAGAAGGACTTTTAGAAGGAGCCATGTCATCCCTTCAGTGGAAGTGATCCAAGATCTCCGTGCTGTCTTCCACTAGCGATGCAAGTGTTGCCCACCCACTCATCCCTTTTACCAATAAAACTTCTCCCATTTTGTATTTTCAGCTGTTTCACAGATAATTTTAGACATTAGTGTTTCACTCTTTGAAAAACAAGATTTAGATATATTGTCCATGGAAAATAATTTCCAGACAAACACTAACAAGGACAGGCAAGAAATAATAAAGATCAGTAGGTTGAATTTTTCTCTGAACTGATCTTTGTTCTATGCAGAATAAAACTTTAGCCAAAACCAAATGCCAAATTCATTTCTTTCTTCCTCAACTCCATTATCTGTACAGCTAGAATATCAGTCTGCAGCTGATGGTGGCCATCTTTTTTTTCTAGACTCTTAGGAAATCCTCCAAAGTAAATATTAATAATGTTTGAACAGTACCAATCTGTAAAAGCTGATGGAAAATCTTCCTGGCTAAGGTGACTCTCATTCTCAGTGGCACCCCCAAGTGCTCTCCATCACCCAGGACAGGCTGCAGCATCAGACACCCCCATGTCAGGGGCTGAGGTCACCTCTGGAGTGTGCTGTCTCCCTCTGAACTGTGTGGGATGTTCCAGGTATCCTAGAACAGATTGGTACCTGCTCCTTGGGACCTCTCAGAACCATGAAGATTTTGAGACCTACACATGCACCTTGTAGTTAAAGATTTGTGCAGAGGATATTTAGTCACCTTAAGAAAAACAGTATATTAATGTACTTTAAAAATATAAAGCACAATTTCCCCTAGGAAGCCACAACTAATTTGTAGGGATTCTGATACAACTGATTGTTGCATTATGGTCTGATTATTGAATTGTAAAAATGCAGCTGTTGCTCCCCAATTTCTGTGCAGTAAAAATTCCTGCAGTTTTCAAGATATCCAGAGGATTTTCCCTTACTGTGTCTTCATTTTCAATGTATCCTGATCCTGCAATGTGATGTTGAGTGTAAGGTGCAAGGAAGATGCTTTTTCTCTCCTCTGCAATACTTTCTGAATTCTCTAGGACTGCTGTATCTCATCTTTCAGAGCACAGCAGATGGGAGAGTGGGGCAGAATCCAGTAACATCCTTTGGATGGTTGGACTGGCAGATTGCAGAAAACTGTGTTGATGGTACCTGCCAAGTCACCAATCAGTCTAAATCAATTAATTGTCAAACTGGCACGCAACTCCTAGCAGGAAGCTCCATGTCTCATTGCTGTTAGTTTTCTTTGCATTTTTATTTTTATCTGTCCAATGTAATTTTTTTGTTTGTTTGTTTTAATATCTTTACTCTTTTGAAGTTTCATCTTTTTGTTTACTGACTTCTTGTCAGTATCCATACTTCTTGTAACTCTGTAGATAATCCATCAAAGTCAGTGCTGCCTGTTTTTGCTGGTGTTTAATGTTTTCTGGATAACAATTTTTTTTCAAGGAGTGAAAATATTATTCAAGGGAAGATGTGTTTAAGATATCAGAAATTAAAGCATCACTGACAATACTGAAGAAGATGTTTTATTTCTTCATTAGCAACATCCTCTAGCCACTTAAAAGTTCTGGTTTCTATTTTTGTATGTGCCTTTCTCCAGCAGTAATATTGCTGTTGGCTTCCCATAAATGACCTTGTTTATGTCTTCATATTTATTCATAGCACCAAGCTATGACATAGTATACAAATGTAATATACACATTACTAACAGCATTTAAATTAAATATGGACTGTAGCAGAGGCAGCTTTTCCCTAGGGTAGTGAGGTCCATCCCCACTATCCTTATTCATGTTGGCAAAATCTTTCTCATCCCTCTGTCTCACAGGGCAGGGGACATGCCAGCCCCAGAATTGCCCCATGCAGCCCTTGTGTGCATCCCCACCACTCAGGAAACATTGTAGCTGCTCTTTTTCTATATATTATTTTCTTTTGGACTGTGTTTGGAGCAGATTTAGCTCTGCCTCACCTCCCTGTCTGCCCAAATGCCTGTAAAGGTACAAATCTCCAGCTCCAGCAAGCAGCAACGATTCACAGCACAGTGGGGGCACCTCATATCCTCATATCCACTGGCACAAAATCAGGGGGAACTGATAAAAGCTGCTGTGGTGTGAACAGCAGACACCTGCCTGGCTGCACCAGCACTCTCAAACCACCACGTCCCCACTATTTTTGGGTAAAACATAGGCTCTTTATAAGGGTTTCGGGAGCTGCAACGTGAGTTCTATGGAAAGAGCTGCTCTGCGATGGACTCACTCGGCAAAAGAAGTTAATTTTTCATAAAAGTAACTTTCTGGTTTTTGTGGCTGTGGGGAAGGCACGAAATGCTTGTAGGAGTGGGCCCTGGCCTGTGGGAAGCAGGTGTTCCCTCCCAGCCCTGTTGCCATCAGGTCTCAAGACATCTGTCATTGTGCAGGGAAAGGTGGTCTGAGCTCAGCAGAGGCACAGACGGAACGAGACGAGCTTGTATCGCATGGAAAAGAGATGCAAATATTTCAGAAAAGAAATCAGTGTTAAATACTGTGCAGGGCCTGGGAGAATCTTCTTGCCTGAGATGGTCCCAAGGATTTGATGATGGGTGGAGAGGGCCAGATGCACCCCTCAACTGGTGATGGACTCTGGGTCCTGCCAGAGGAATCCCTCAACTGGTGATGGACTCTGGGTCCTGACAGGCACATGTCAGCACTGTCAATGACAGATCTCCACCAGGACTGGACCTGTTGTCTCCACTTCTCTCAGTCATGTAGCACACAACATGGATTTTGTGTCATTGAAGGAAGACAAAGACTGGAAGTCTCAGCGTCCAATGACAATCGTGAGCAGGACATCTCATATAAATATAACCCATCAAAAAAACCCTGAATCAGCTGCATGGGCTCACACCAGGCTCTGTATGAGGTGGCCACAGGGGCTCTAATCAGGTAGCAGAAACCCTGCCAGGTGATTTCTGAGTGGGGGTCTTGTGTAGGCCATGGTCTGCTGTATCCATGGTCTCAGCTTTCTCCTAGACTGCAAAACATGACTCCTGCTCCTGTCAGAATGGAATGCACTGGGATAATACTTACCCTGGAAATTTCAAGCTCAAGTGTGGTGGAGATCAATTGGCCACACCTCAAGAATAAGAGCTAAAATGATTTTAAGAAGCACAGATCGTCTGAAGACCAACACATAAAGGTGTAAGTGTGTGCCTGTTGTGGAGGTGAAACCATTGTCCGCACACATAATTGAAGAATTTGAGAGCAAAACGTTTCCCAGAACCAAGCAGACACATGTCCATATACAGAACTGCATATAAAATCTTAGTAAATTTTAATGTGTTTGAATCCAGCCTTTTTGGTTTCTTTGGATACTTGCTACTCTCTTTGCATATCAGTGCATTATTGTAAAATAAGTTAAATCTTTTACAAAGTTGCTTTATGTGGCTGAGTTTGAACTGCTGTGCAAAGGATTTTTCTTATGAACTTGGTGGATGGTAACTCTTTCTCTACAGTTGTCCAATTAATTTTATTCCTAAATGTGAATAAAACCCAACTTGTATCAGGATAGTTCCTTTTATACTTCAATGTGATTTTGATTACATTATGTTACAGAAGTAACACTGGCCTTCCTTCAAGTCTAGGTGAGAAGCTAATTGGTTTCAAACTGTTTTAAATATACCGAAGTTATAGCTGTCAATTATTTTTCTGGAACAATAATAATTTCTCAGATTGAATTCTGCTTTGTTAAAGGGCTTTAAAAGCTAAAATAATGAAATGACTGCCATTATTTTTCTTGTTTTTCTCTGCTTTCACATTTAGAATCCTTTGGTTCCTGACCCCCACAGCCTGTTAATTTTGATCAGCTTTCATTCTGAATTGAAAGTGTGCTCTCTTCCCTTTTTTTTAAATTAGTATTGTGTTAATGCATTTTGCATTGCTTAAAAGTTGCTTCAGGAGCTAGTTCTGAAGGAGATGTGGCAATATCATTTAATAAGCTCTCTATTCATGCTTACTTTTAATGCCTTTTTACTGATTTAATCAATAATTTCGAAGCAGCATTGCACCATCTTTGTGGGCATCTCTCATCAAACCAATTACAAATTCTTTCTAAAAGATATCCAAGGGTAATATGTTGTTACAAAGACTTAGCTATGGAAATTCAATAGTGCTGAATACACACAGAACTGCCTCAAAATTTCATCCGAGATTTACACAAAATTATTATCCACTTCCCAAAAGGAGAAATAGTTCTGGAAGCATTGCCTTAGGTGTGAGTTTGTCACAGCACCACATTCAGAGCACACACCTGGCTACTCCCAGCTACAGCAGTCTTTTACTGTTTTTTGGGTAATATATTGTCACAGAACATTTATCACTTTTGATACATAATTATCTGTAAAACAGGGATTAAGATTTTGTTGGGTAAGGCCCAGCCGTATGTGAAATCAGAACAAGGGTCATTACCTTTAATGTCTTTTTATCTCTTTGGATGCTGCAACAATTACTGCCTGGAAAGAGGGAGGATGGGGAGTGAGAATGGGCACTCCAAGGTGTTCAAGACATCTGTTTGCCTGGACCAGAATGCAAGAGAAAAAGAAACACTGAGAAATTCAACCAAAAACTAGAAGGTAATTCTCCTCAAAGGCACACAGCAAAACCCACCACAGAAAGTGAAGCCTGTGCTGGTGAGGGGTGGGATGCTGGTGCAGCAGAGTGATTGAATTTCCTAGGGAAAAAAAGGGGATTTCCCTGTCTACATACAGCCAGAACAATTTTTCCAGGTTTTTTTTCCAATTTTTTTTCTAGATTTAGCACTCTGTCTTAATGATGATTCAGGGTTTAACCAATGGAAATGAAGAGATTTCACACTGAAGCCCAAGGGAGATAACTTTAGTTTTGAGGGTTTTCACATGAAAAGCCAATATATATTTTAGGTGTTTTATGAATATGGGATTCACCTCAGCAGATTGATGGGTCCAGCACAAGATTTGTCCAACAACAGTGGCCAATATCTATGTCTGATACTGTCAAACACTTCTTGGCTGTCTACAACAACTGCTCACCCTGACCCTGGGCAACCAGATAGCTTCTCTCTTTATGTGCAGGGATTTATGACACTCATATATATTTCCATTCTCTCAGTGTAACTGCAGATATTTTACTGGGGTATTTTTCTTTTATTTCCAAATGTAATTTCTCATCATCTTTGAATCTCACTGACCTTCCCTATGATGAGCTGTTAGGCTGAGCTGCTGTCACTGCAGCTCCACGTGTTTACCTAGAAGTATTCATTGAAAATGACATTTATAAAGCTGGACACACTGCTCTGCAAATCCAGAGCCCAGACTTCTTCTCCTGCTCGCATTAACATCAGGGCACTGCTGTTGGTGCTGTACGTGGGTGTTGATCCTGAGGGTGTGGATTGTAACAGCTCTGGGCAAGGTGTCAGGAAGTTGTGAGCAAGGCTGTGGAGCATGAGGTGTGTGAGGGAGAGCTGTGTGTCTGCTGCAGCCTCCTTGAGCTGCCACAGAGCGAGCAAAGGTGAGGAAAGGCTTGGCAGTTGCCCCAAAAATCCTCTAAAGAACTGCCAGCTTCTCCTACCTGCTCTTCTTCCCACAGATCTGCTGGATAAAGCAAACTAAAGGAGCCAGGGTCCCCTTCTCTGCACATGGAAGAAAGCTTGCTGGAGCATATGACGGGGAAAGGGAACTTTGTTTTCTTGTTCTCTGGTGGCTTTATCCATGTGGAGAAGCTCCTGCAGAATGGCATGAAGCCAAGATAAATGTTAGGCAGCTGAATTAGTTTATCGCTGGAGGACCCTTCCAATGAATAATCCAAAGAATATTCCAAGAATATTCTTTCTGCTCTTCTCCATTCCATTCCATTCCATTCCATTCCATTCCATTCCATTCCATTCCATTCCATTCCATTCCATTCCATTCCATTCCATTCC